>LOJH01038258.1:3385-28168 GCA_001685095.1 Ellobius talpinus | reverse complement strand
GTTTTTTTTAAAAAGCCAAGAATTTGAAGGAGAATTGGTTGGTAGGGGTATATTGTGGAGTTTGGCAGGAGGAAAGGGAAAGGAAAAATGTTGTAATTAAATCATAAATTTAAAAGTTAAAAAATAATTCAAAACAACTAATCATATGCTGTATTGACCATACTAAAATTCCAAGGTATCCAAAAATTTCTGTACAAATATTTTTATATCATGGTCAAGCTCAAAAACCACAATTTTTGTGTCATGTTTCTTTAGTTCTTTTTAATGAAAATTGTATTTCCAAAACTCTATAGTTTGAATGTCATTAATGATACTAGCAATTTTGAGGATTACAGATTAGATTTATTTTACAGCAAAAATATGGCACAGGTGTATTGTGCTTCTCTCATAACTCTATCTTATTGTGAACCTTTTATCATAGCTACTTTTTTCTCTTATTGTTGATTTCACTATTTTCTTGTCTCCACTCCTATTTTTCTGTGTGGCTGAACTAATTTTACATTTAGACCTTTGCATAACCATCACCTTGTCATAAAACACTTTGCTCCAAAATAAATCAGGATTTTTCATCAATCTTATTGCTTTCTCATAATCTTTAATTACATTATTACTCATTTTGACTATCTGAAGAACCCACACTAAAAAGACCCATAAGATTAACATCTTTATTCCTATGTTCCTTATTCTAACCCCAGAACTTAAGAGAGTGGGCCAGACATAAAAAGTGTCAAGTATGATATGCTCAAGAAATATTTGTAACCACTAAACTAATGATTATGTTTCTGCTGGTTATATGGTCCATAAATTTTGAGTTGAGTGATTACAGACCATTTATGAATAATTTTTCTCTTTTGAAATTCATGGGAATTTTAAATTTTCAAATGCTAACTGAATAAACAGTAGTATCTCATGTACCAAAATTTACATAATTTGTATTGTATCATGTTTATGATAGAATATATGTCTACATTCACCTCTTTTGAAATCTGGGTAAGTCTGTACTCTCTTATTTTTGTTTAGTTTGGATTTTCAGCATAAGCAGTTTCATGTTAGAAGGCAGCTTTCATGTTCAAGACTGTTATGGTAAGGTTGACTTTTACCAATAGTACTCAGTTACCGATATTACTCAATTCATATCATGTAGTTGGTTTTGCCTACATCATCCTTGTCCACTGTAATCAGGAAATCACACTCTGTTATGGAGAACTGTCAATTTTATGACTACATTCTTTTATGTATGAAGAGTCTCTGTGATCATTCTTTCAGTTGAGTTCATTCAGCATATGTTGGAAATATCTTTCAAAATAAATTTACTCCAGTGAAAAGGAAAGTACAAGAAGAAAGAGTAAGGAAAATATTTATGACACCTTTCTTAGATTTTTTAGGAGCAATCATTCACCATTGAGGCTAAATTGAATCGCTGCCACAAGAAATGGAGAAATGTGCATAACATGGAATCGAGCATTTGGTATAGTGACATAGATTTATATCTCATTTATTTGCAAAATCATGCAAGATGACTATAATTATTTGCTATTTGAAAAGGAAATGACTAAGGCCAAGCAGTAAAATTATTCCCAATCTTTATCTACAGCCACATTACCAATGTGTTTGGCATTAAATCCTGTGGTCATTAACTATAATGTACTGCATCAGTAAGGATTACCAAAATGTCTCTAAGGTACAGATGGCATAACTGCAGGGAAAAAGTAATTTTTAACTTTGTAAAATAAATTTTGGTTTTCTTTGGGATGTTTGAAAAATGATAGAGGGCTCAATGACAATTAATGAACTCTAATCTTATCAAATCTCCATAAAGCACACTAACCATAACCAATTCTTTCTAGTTCCACATTCAATCTCAAGGATCTTGGACAATGAAGTAAGTTATATTTTGCTCTAATACAGTATAAGAACAAAACAGAAGTCAGTATTGGAAAGACTATTTCAGCCCTATCTAAGAAGAATCTTGTTGCTGAAGTTGCACAAAAACATAGCTAAAGGTTATCTTTCCTATAAGAATAGCATGTCCCCCAATACTAGGTTTCAGTGAGACTCCAAGAATATTGCAATTTTATTAAAATATGTTTCATAGTTTTATAACTTTTTGCCTTCACAAACAAAAATTCATTTCTAACTAAAACTTGATGTCATTCTTTCCTGACTAGAACATGAAGATTTGGGAAATGGGTGAAAGAAATTTATTGAGTTGTTAAAAATATATGATCCAGGTCTTGTCTAGTTTTCACCTCCTTGGCTCATAAACACAGTTGCTTTCTTTCATGCTTCGTTTCTGTCAATCACTGTGACAGGCATAGCGGAATTCCCTTTCTCTGCCTTTCTAAGCAAAAGCAAAACAAACAAGATAATATTCAGTGTAGAAATCCAGCATTTTAGTGATGGCAAACTATTTTTCATTTCAAATATATCTTCTTTGTGAGATCTGTTCTCAGGCTGAGGGAAGCAGGAATGCAATGGTATTCCTAAGCAGGGTCAGCAGTGAGAGAAGTATGAGCATAGTAATTAATCCGAGTCAGTGAAAAAGGTGAAAGGGCAAACACCTTAAGTACCATACTATGGAGAAATGCCAGTAGCACATAAACTTGGCTCTTCTACACCCAAATGTGTATTCTGAAAACAATTTTGGAAGTAACTTGGTAGAAAAGTTTGTGGTATGGGCATGGATGCTCAAAGCCAGAAGGAATTGATGCCAAGCAAACTTAGAGATCTGAGAGATAGCTTTATCAGCCACCATTATTTAGAAAATGTTCTTGTTGTAGCTTGGATTTGGAGGTCAAAAGCTAAAAAAATATTGTTACTCATAAATAAAATCCTAGCTGTGAAGATTCCGAAATAAAGCCTAACCAAACAAATGGAAAATGGAGGCCTGTAGAAAAACATCCTGATCTCTTTAGAATGCCTGTTCACTGTAAGTCAGCTGACCTGGACCGTTAACCACCATAAAATTGCATCCTGTTCTGACTGGTATACAAATTGTATCCTATTCACTTGTGCTCAGCTGAAAATTCTTGCATTTCTTAGTCCATTGCTATGTAATGGCCAATTAAAGATTTATCAATTTTTATAGCACAAAAATATATTTTTAAATAGATATATTTACACATGCACACACACATGCAAACAAGCACACATACATACATACATACAAACACACACAGACATATATAAATATATATTCCTCCTCACCTTCTGAATGAAAACACTCCTTTCAGAGTTCATCAGAATCTTTACGCTACAAAGAGAAAAAAATAAAGATAGCAGAAAGCCTAAAGAACAGGAGATCAAGCACGATTTTATTCATTTTCTTGGTTAGTGTAACAGTAAACTTGACACAACCTAGAAATCACTCAGAGGAGAGCATATATAGAATAATTTCCTAAATCAAATTGTCCTGTGGCCATATTCTGAGAGGGACTGTCTTTATTGTAAATTGACACAAATGGGTAAAGACCACTGTGGACAGTACCATCCTTAGGCACGTGGTTCAAGACTCTATAAGAAAATGAGGTAAGCATAAACCTATGAATGAGTGATCTGGCTAGCAAGCAGTGCTCCTGCCCTGGCTTGCCTCAATGATTGACCATGACTTGAATGTGTACTCATATAAATCCTTTCCTCCCCTAAGTTACCTTGGGTCAGAGTGTTTTATCACTCTGCTGTGGCAACTGTAACCAAACTATACTTCTAGGTCCATTTATATGTGGCCATTATTTTGAAGTACTTCAAATAAATAATTGCTACTCAAGCCACAATGCTTGTATTCAGATTTTGGCTTTGACACTAAGTTCTGCAAGTTTGGACAAATTAGCTTTCTGCACCTTAGTTTCCTTCTCATTGAAACCTCAAACATTTATGAGAATGAAATAAATGAATCAGTTTAAGGTGGTTAGAACAGTTTTTGACTGTGACAAATGCTACATAACCATTTTTCATTATTACAAACTACAGTCTTAAATCTGTCTTGTTGAACTGCAGTAATGAAAGCCAACTGGAAAGTATAAACAGACAAGCCTACACTTTAAAATAAACAGAAATGGCATTCCAGGCCCTTTATCAAGCAGATTTCCATCTCAGAGAATACTCTATATTGACCTCTGTTTACTATCCATCTCCTTTCCCCATTGTCTTTTTGAATATTTAACTAACACACATATCTTAAAATGAAAAATATTCATTCAGCTTCTGACAAGTGCAAATATACTATAGTTCTTCCAAGACAATATATGGTATCCTAAACCTTGAATAGTCTCAAATTTTCCCAGTAGACATGGTTTAAATTATCCAAATTTCTTTTAACTTATATTACAGCATGTTTTATAACATTCAAGATTGGTTAAAGATACTCACAATTTTGAGTATGAGATTTATTTTCTCCAACAGGATTGTACATTTTTGAGGAGTCTAAAAATATAACTATTTTGTTATGCATTCTGCAATGTCTAACAGAGGCTAATAAGGTGTGATACAGGAGCTTCAGAGAGTTTGCTTAATGATTGACTGATGATTAATTTTTCCACAATTTACACAACAAATTGTTCTTGTCTATTTTATAAAATTCAATATAAAAATTGAAGTTTGGGGGCCTGAAAATATTAACACAATCTCACCATTTCCAAAAATGTATTATTTGTTAACCTATTCAAACTGGTTTTTTCATCCCTTTTATGATCCAACTGTTATCAAAATGTCCCTGTTCACAGAACTATACCACTTCCTTTATCAGTAGCATTCATATGAAAGTTTTGGCAGAAACTCATTGAAAAGTGCAGAGCATTTATTATTTTCTACATGGAGGAAGAGTAGAAATTAGTATTGTTTGAACCAAACTAGGAAATCTAGCAAAGGTCTCAATAAAATACATGGAAAAAGGAGGCAATCTCCTTGCTTTATTCAGAGAGCCAAACAGACCAGTTTTATCAGCTCCTACTCCTTCCTGGCACTTTGTCAATTGCTCGTCTCCTGAGCCTTTTTGATTTTGCCTTCTCAGCATTTTTGTCCAAGAGCTATAGTGAAAGCAATGAACAGCTAAAGACAGGTGGAGACAGCTGACAGAAAAGTAACAGGTATCAAAGGGATTTCTTTGCAATCAGAAGGTCCTACATTTTAAACAAATTGCATCTTCATTTGGAGAAGGAGGTTGATGCTTTAACTGCATTTACGTTTATATGGTATTTTGAATAGCTAGTGTAAATGAATCCCAATCTTTGCATTTCCATTCACACTGCCATAAACTGCCTACCACTTTGAAATGCATTCCCTATAGTTCTTTAGGAGAATAACTGGGTTAGTTTTGCCATTTGGTTTTATTTTTCTCTTCTGGTATTAAAGTGAAAGGATTATAACAATCTATAAGAAAATATAGTCACAATTTTGTATAGAACCAAATAAAAGGCAATTTCAAGTATGCTTGACCTTTATTTTGAGACACAATAGTATTTCCACCCCATACCCATTGTCAGACTCCCTTCTATTAAGGATTTCAAGAATGGCATATACTTCTAAGAGTATTTTCTGTTCCTTCTCGAAACCTAAGTTGAATGTTACAGACAAGATTATAGTAAATGATATAGAATACTAAGGTGCCATACAAGTATTCACATGGCATATGTTTGCACACTCACTACCTGCTAAGTAATTTTAAGAAAGATTTGAAACAAGAAAGAGGATGTCATTGCTGAAACTTGAGTCGGTGGCCTAAACTCAACTAACTTCCACTATGTAATACTGTAGGCAAATGATGATAAAAATGAGGATTTCCCAATGTCACAGAGGAGGAATATTTAACCTCTAACATAGTTAAGGAGACATAAGTGAGCAAGGACCAAGAAAGTATTCCTCAAAAACACAACATCTTAAGGGAATAATTGAATCATGAATCATGCATAAGAATTCATCAAATTAGAATGTGTACAGTATTTATAAGAAATGTTCCATACACAGGACAATGGAATGTGAAAAGTACCAAAAATAAAAAAAATAATTCATGCAATGGTACAGAACATATTCAGTAAATTTTATCATAGAAACCATAAAACAGTGTGTAGTCTTAATCATGTTCAACTTATCTTCAAGTCTTAAGGACAAGGGTACCAATTCTACTAATTACCTTGCAATATCAAGACTTGAGTAAAAAAAATTGTACACCTTTAACAAAACCTTGCCTAGATATTCCTTTTTCATCTCTTATCTTCCAGAATTCCTTTTTATAAAGGGCATATTCTCATCATACCCTATCTAGGAAAACAAATACCATTTAGAAAATAAGAATACCCTGTGACATTTCAATCAGTTGAAAGGGCAGAGATTCCTCTCAGTTTCTGTCTCTATTCCTAAGTAGGCATTATATTTCCAGATTATTGAACATCAGGGGTGACTTCGTAGTTCACAGGAGACCTTAACACAAACAACATCAGCATGTGACTTTCTTCTGGTAGGCACCTCAGTATAAACAGCATTCTAATTCAATAAGCCAAAAGAGAGTTATATTCAGATAGCAACAAAGCAGTCATTACTTTGCAACTGGAATTTTATTCAGCTACAGACTTGAGTAAGAGTAATGGCCAGAAGCCATAAAAAACTTCCTCTGTTAATGCAGTAACAGGAAATAAAAACCAACTGTTCTAGCCTTCAGATTTTATAAAGATGAATATCTAATATCTCTGAATTCATATTTATTTTCCTGAAAGATCCTAGAAATATTTTCTTCTGCTCATAGACAAAGATGTTCAGTGCAAATTTACACATTAGTAAGATTGAAATATCCTCAAAATATAAGGAACACTGTGATATATAAGGATCTTCATTAAGCACAGTAAAACAGATCTTGGCCTCCATGGGTTTCTTCTCTTATATTACTGACTATAAATAAGGCTATATTCATGATCCATTCCTCTTCTGATATTTGAGTTTTTCCTTATTTGATGCTTGTAGAAGAAAAGGGAGTGATAAGTTTAGTAGCATAAATATGATGGTTACTTTTTCATTTTAAGAACTGCATTTGGAATAAATGTTGGCGTTCCAAACATATGCTGGATATTAGAAAGGTGAGTCTAAGAAACTCCAAAATTTGCCTTTTACAGACATTCTCAGAGCCTTTATGTGCTGCATGCATTGCAATTCTCCAATGAAAGACTATCATATGTGATTCATCGAAAATGAATTTGCCTTTGTTTTTTAAGGAACTCCCAGACCCACACAATCTATAAAATATGTTCTAAGAGAAGAAAAGAATCAGAAGCTGTCTATTTTCAGAAACTTTGGGTAGCTTCACAAAGTTAAATATGACACAAACTACCATGTATCTTAAACATTCTCCCATATAAATCACTTCCTCCATAATTTAGTAATAAAATTTTCTGTCCTTGAGGCCTTTGGCTGAAATAAATTTCCTGGATCTCTCAACATACTATAGGCAGTACAGTGCAGTGGAGAAGTCACAGGCAATGGGTGCAGAAAGCCCTAGCTTTAGACCTAGCTTTAAAAAAAATTATGCCAAACTTTCTGAGTCCTTCAGCAAGTGAACAAAGGAAGGTAATGCTAGCTCAAGTGAACTGACATATGTATATTATGAAATGCTATGTATCTTTGCTAATACCATAAGCACTTTTGAGTAGGGAGACAGAAGAGCCTATGGTAAAACTATGTGCTCACAATTTTTTGTGGTTCAATAAAATTCTGTTTATAACCTTTGTCATTTAAAATATTTGTTGGTAAAAACTAGCATGGCTATACATTTTAAATATTTAAAGTAACACACTTCCACTGCCAATCATCATTGCAGTACATTTATATTTCTGTGCATGTTACAATATGTTACAATGAGTTTGTACAAAAAATTTCCTCCTTCTCACATCCTTTTCTGTGATTCTTCATCAGTCATCTAGAAACATGTGAAAATGAGAATGTTTTAGTTCCCCACTTTGTTCTTTAGTTTACTTGCTTTTCAGATAAAAGTAGTATATGTCAAGGCCAATTCTGCTGCATTTCAACAATTTGTAAAATCTTGCTCCTACAGAAATTCCTTGCATATACTTACCTTGAGAATTATATATAGCAAACCAGTAAGCCAACATTTCTTTTTCAGGAATACAACATGACTTTAAGAAACCAAGATCCAGTTGTGATGTAAGCTTCTCAAGGTGACCTAATAGCCTGGAGACGGAAACAAGACTTAGAACTCAAATAGGCTGCCTTGACTCCCTCTGATCACCCATGTGCCATACTTAACACGATAAGATTTCACCTAGAAAAATACTGTTTAATATCTTCTGGTGCTAAAATTGAATTGGATGATTGAAGATGGAAATTGGTTACTTAATTCACTCTAAATCAATGTCTCTGTTGATAATGCATCTGCCGATGTAAGTATCAGAAATCCAGCTGGGTACTGGTGCATAGCTCCTCAGTCATTGTCTCGGGATGTCCTTGTGACATTAGGGAGAAGATCAGATTTTCAATCAGGCTTCAGCTGTGCTGCCCCCTTTTTTTAGTACACATTAAAATTCAAATAGAATGACCTCCCTCCAGGGGACAAAGAAGGGAAATCATTCTCAAAAGTAACTAATTGAGAGATTTTAGAGACCAGTCTAAAAAATGAGTTGGAACATTAAGAATCAGATATTTAGAGTGGGCTTACAAAATATTTAAACAATAATATTTAGACCAGGCTCACAGAATATTTAAACAATAAATATAGTCCTTGAAAAATATCTTAAAATGGATTAATGTTGAATTCATATTTTGTATATTTGTTTGCTGAAAAGGAAATATTAAACAAGAATGTACTTTTATTTTATTATTTTCCATATGATATATTTTGGTCATATTCTTTTCATACTCTGAAGTCCTCCTTAATCTTCTTTGTTTTGAGGGTTTTGCTTTTATACTTAATTTTTGAAAATATGAATTCACCATTAATCCATTTTAAGATATTTTTCAAGGACTATAATGTTCCCCATTTCTGTCTAAATAAAAAGAAAGGTTTTAAATTTAACACAGTAAAATTACACATAACAAAACAGGTATCAAGCATGAATTACACTTACAATATTTATACCTAATTTATCTTTTATTATGACCAAGGAAAATTATAATTATAAATTTCTAGTCTTCAACTCCATCAAAGACCTTAGAAGGTTATAATATAACCTAAGTAAACAGGAAGTGCATTGTAAGCAACTTCAAAAAGTCTAGATTTGACAGAGACACCCGATTCCTGGACAGTCACCCAAAGTTTTTCTGTAATATTTGGGCATCTATCTTCAGCCTACAGGCCCATAATGTCTGGCAGACTTTTCCATGAAGCAGGAAATTTGAAAGACTATTTAGCCTACATTGGTAGTTTGTCAGTCACTTTCTTCTGTGTCCCGCAGAATGTCTGGCAGACTCCTTTATTAAGAAGGAATACTGAAGGACTATCTCACCTTCTTTAGGCAATTTCAGTAGTCACTTTTCTGTGGGTGCTGCATGTCCAGTTTATAGTGTTCCATCAAGCAGTCCAGGCAAGAGCAGTTTCTTGACCAAATGGCTAGCTTTTTCAAATTGAAGGCAAATTCCATAATGAGTTTCTTCAATGCCCATCAACCTCTCTGAAATAACTGGTGCTACAGAAACAGACATGTCTTACTGTTGAGAGAAGTCTAAGTTCTTAAGAACTTTTAATAGCCATATTCTATGGGTCTTTGAAGTGTTGAAGATTATCAATCTAACTAAAATATATCTCTGTATATCTAGAAAACATAGCTAAGTAGTTAAAAGTTTGATTCTTAGAAATGACTAGTAATCATATTTCTTAATTATATATTACATGCATTTAAGGCTACTTACCACTCTCTTCTTTCAGGTTCAGTGTGATCAGATTTATATTGAAGTCTTTAATCTGGTTAGATTTAAGATTTGTGCATGGGGATAGATAAGGATCTATTTTCATTCTTTTACATGTTGACATCCAGTTATGCCAGCACCATTTGTTGAAGATGCTTTCTGTTTTTTTCATTGTAATGTACTGTTTTGTCAAAAATCAAGTGTTCATAGGTGTGGATTAATATCCACGTCTTCGATTCAATTCCGTGGGTCAACCTATCTCTTTTTATGCCAATACCAAGTGATTTTTCATTACTTTACATCTATAATAGAGCTTGATGTCAGGGATGGAGATAGCTCTGGAAGTACCTTCATTGTCAGGACTTTTTTTAGTTATTTTGTTTTTTGTTGTTGTTGTTGTTATGTTTTGTTTTCCATATGAAGTTGATTATTGTTCATTCAAGGTCTGTGAAGAATTGCATTCGGATTTTGATGGGGATTGCATTGAATCTATAGATTGCTTTTGGTAGGAGTGGCATTTTTTACTATGTTGAT
This sequence comes from Ellobius talpinus, assembly GCA_001685095.1. Lineage (NCBI taxonomy): Eukaryota > Metazoa > Chordata > Mammalia > Rodentia > Cricetidae > Ellobius > Ellobius talpinus. The sequence goes on along the minus strand of LOJH01038258.1, from coordinate 17,791 downwards.
CATACCTCTCCAACAGCATGGGAGATCTTTCAATTTTCTGGTATCTTCTTCAATTTCTTTCTTCAAAGACTTTATGTTCATGCCAAACAGGTCTTTTACTCCTATGGTTAGTGTTACTCCAAGATATTTTATGTTATTTGTGGTTATTCTGAAGGGTAATGATTCTCTGATTTCTTTCTCAGCTTCTTTATCATTCATATATCAAAGTGTTACTGATTTTTTTGAGCTGATCTTGTATCCTGCCACATCACTGAAGGTATTTATCAGCTGTAGGAGCTCCACAGTAGAGTTTTGGGGTCACTTATCCATACTATCATATCATCTGAAAATAGCAAAAGTTTGATTTATTCCATTCCAATATGAATCCCCTTGATCTCCTTTTGTTGTCTTATTGCTTTAGCCAGTATGTCAAGAACTATGTCGAATAGATATGGAGAGAATGGACAGCCTTGACTTTATCCTTATTAGTGGAATCACTTTGAGTTTCTCTTCATTTAATTTGATATTGGATGTCGGCTTGCTGTATATTTTTTATTATGTTGAGATAACTTCCTTGCATCTCTGATATCTCCAAGACCTTTATTATGAAGGAATGTTGAATTCTGTTGAATGCTTTTTCAGCATCTAATGAGATAATCATATGGTTTATTACATTCAGTTTACTTATATAACAGATTACATTGATAGATTTTTGTGTGTTGAACCCTCCTTGCATCTCTAGGATGAAGCTGACTTGATGTGGATGATTTATTGAGTACTTTTGCAACTATGTTCAGGAGTGAGAGTGGTCTGTAATTCTCTTTTTGGTTGTGTTTCTGTGTTGTTTTGGAATCAGGGTGACTATAGCATAGTAAAAAGAGTTTGGCAATTTTTTTCCATTTCTATTAAGTGGAACACTTTGAGGAGTACAGTGATTAGCACTTCTTTGAAGTTCTGGTAGAATTCTGTACTGAAACCATCCAGCCCTGGGATTTTTTTGATTGTGAGGCTTTTGATGACCGTTTCTATTTTCTTTCAGGTTACAGGTCTATTTACATTATGCACCTGGTATTAATTTTGGTATGTGGTACCTATCCAGAAAATAGTCCATTTTGTTTAGATTTTCCAATTTTGTGGTGTTTGTAGTATGACCTAATGATTCTCTGGATTTCCTCATTTTTTTATGTCCTCCTTTTCAGTTTTGATTTTGTTAATTTGGAATTCCTCTCTCTGCCTTTTTATTAGTTTGGATAAGGGTTTATCTATCTTGATTTTTTCAAAGAACCAACACTTTGTTTCATTGATTCTTTGTACTGTTTTCTTTGTTTCTATTTTATTGATTTCAGCCCTCAATTTGATTATTTTCTCTCATCTACTTCTGCTGGATGAGTCTGCTTCTTTTTGTTCAAGAACTTTCAGGTGTGCTGTAAAGTCAGTAGTGTGACTTTTCTCCACTTTCTTTATGTAGACACTTTGTGGTATGAACTTTCCTCTTAGAATTGCTTTACTAGTGTTCCATAGGTTTGGGTACATTATGCCTTAATTTTTACTGAATTCTAGGAAGTCTTTCATTTATTTTTTCTTCCTTGACCCAGGGGTGGTTCAATTGAACATTGTTCAATTTTCATGAGTTTGTATGCTTTCTGCGATTAATGCTGCTGTTAAATTCTAACTTTAAACCATGGTGATCAGATAAGGTACAGGGGGTTACTCCAATTTTTTGCATCTGTTGAGGTTTGCTTTGTTACCAAGTATGGGGTCAATTTTAGAGAAGGTTCCATGAGGTGCTGAAATGAAGGTATATTTTGTGTGTGTGTGTGTGTGTGTGTGTGTGTGTGTGTGTGTGTGCATTTGGATAGAATGTTCTGTAGATGTTGGTTAAGTCTATTTGAATTGTAAAATCTGTTAGTTCTCTTAATTCTTTGTTAAGTTTCTGTCTGGTTGACCTGTCCACTGGGGTTATTATGGTGTTCAACTCTCCTACCATTAGTGTGTTTTGTTTGATGTGAAATTTAAGCTTTAGTAATGTTTCTTTTACATATATTGTTGCTCTTATATTTGGGGAATAGATGTTCAGGATTGAGACGTCATCTTGATGCATTGTTCCTGTTATGAGTATAAAGTGTTTTTCTTCATATTTTCTGATTGATATTAGTTTGAAGTATATTTTATCAGATATTAGGATAAATACACCTGCTTGTTTCTTAGGTCCATTAGATTGGAAAATCTCTTTTTAGCCCTTTACTCTGAGGTAGTCTGCCTTTGAGGTTGAGGTGTGTTTCTTATATACAGTAGAAGGATGGATGCTGCTTTCATATCCATTCTCTTAGCCTGTATCTTTCTATATATGGGGTCCATCAATATTAAGAGATATTAATGACCAGTGAGTGTTAATTCCTGTTATTTTTCGGTGGAAGGATTTTCGGGTTTACCATATTTGGGGTTTGCTAGTGTGAGGCTATCTGTTACTTGTATTTTTGTGGGTGCATTTAGCTTCCTTGGGTTGGAGTTTTCCTTCTAGTACTTTTTATAGGGCTGGATTTGTGGATAGGTATTTTTTTAAATCTGGTTTTGTCATATAGTATCTTGTTTTCTCCATTGACAGTGATAGTCTGGGCTTGCATCCATGGTCTTTTAGTGTCTGCAGCAATCTGTCCAGGACCTTCTGACTTTCATGGTTTCCATTGAGAAGTTGGGTGTAATTCTGATAGGTCTACCTTTATNGTTGGAGTTTTCCTTCTAGTACTTTTTATAGGGCTGGATTTGTGGATAGGTATTTTTTTAAATCTGGTTTTGTCATATAGTATCTTGTTTTCTCCATTGACAGTGATAGTCTGGGCTTGCATCCATGGTCTTTTAGTGTCTGCAGCAATCTGTCCAGGACCTTCTGACTTTCATGGTTTCCATTGAGAAGTTGGGTGTAATTCTGATAGGTCTACCTTTATATGTTACTTGATCTTTTTCCTTTGCAGCTCTTAATATTCTTTTTTTATTTTCTATGTTTGCATTTTAATTATTATTATATAGTGAGGGTATGTTTTTTTGGTCTAGTCTATTTGGTGTTCTGTAAGTTTTTTGTACCTTCATAGGGATATTCTTCTTTAGGTTGAGAAAGTTTTCTTCGTTGTTTATGTTGAATATATTTTCTGTGCCTTTGAGCTGGAATTCTCCTTCTATTCATATTATTCTTAGTTTTGGCCTTTTTATGATGTCCTAGATTTCCTGGATGTTTTGTGTTAAGAATCTGTTGGTTTTAACGTTCTCTTTGACCAGTGAATCTATTTCCTCTATAATATCTTCAACCCCTGAGATTCTCTCTTCTAACTCTTGTATTCTATTCTGTTGAATATGTTTGCCTCTGTAGCCCCCATTCATTTACTCAGATTTTCCACATTCAGAATTCCCTAGGTTTGTGTTTTCTTTATTACCTCTACTTCAGTCTTCAAGTCTTGAACTATTTGAACTGTTTGCTTAAACTGCTTGATTGGTCTTACTTGGTTTTCTTGGGTTTCTTTGAGTGATTTATTGATTTCTTCCAATTTTTTGTCTTTTCAAACATTTCTTTAAGGGAGATTTTCATTTTCTCTTTAAAGGTCTCCATCATCCTGATAAAATTACATTTACAATTGTTTTCTTTTGTTTCTTTTGGATTCAGATGATCAAGTATTCCTGTTGTATGACCACTTGGTTCTGTTGCTACCATGTTGCTTTTTTAGGTTGTTGGATGAATTCTTGCATTGGCACCTACCCATCTCTTCCTACAATTGGTGCCAGCAGTATCTTTGTGTCTTCATCCAATCCTTAAAGTGGATATCTGTTTCTTTGAGTACTGTTCTTACTCTGTTCTATACAGTCATTTTCTGTGTCTCAGGGAGCCACTGAGGCCTCTCTTGGCCATTTCACTGGCATGTTTTCTTGGCCTGATCTCTTGGTTCACTCTCTTGATCTACTCTGTGCAGTCACAACTTGTGCTTCAGTGTTCCTCTCTTGGTCCTCTTTGTGTAGTTGCAGCTTTTATTTCAGCATTCCTCTGAGGTTGTGTGGAGGGGGGATAGGAGGGTTTGGCAACAGATGGTTTGTAACTTGCAGGGTCCAATGGATGGGATGGGGATGTTGGAGCAGCCTACCTGCAGGAAACTCACCTATTGGCTAGCTAGAGAAGCCCATGCAGGTGCGGGAGGGCATTTGGTTTTGCCCACATATGGAGGGCCTAGGGAGTGGTGTCTCTCACTGGGTGGGTTGTCATTCACCTTTTGGTCCTCTCTGTGTAGTAGCAGGCTATATTACAGAGTTCAACTTGGTCATCTCTGTATAGTAACAGACTGTGTTTCAGAGTTCCCAGGAAACCATTTCTTAGAGGAGCCATGCATCTGTTCACCACCAACAAACAGACCCTATTTTGAAAAAAAAAATGCAGGTACCAAGAAGCTGTGTTTAGCTCCTGTTTTGTGGGTCTAGAAGCCCTTTTTTCTTAAGCTTTTTTAAGACTTAAGTGGATCCATACACCAGACAGTGGGCATCATTTGTAAACAGGCTCTTTATTCATTTCCCATCTGCTCAGACTTGAATAATCACACAGAAACTATATTAATTAAAATACTGTTTGGTCAAAGGCTTAGGCATCTCTCTAACTAGGTCTTATATCTTAAATTAACCAACTTCTATTAATCTATGTATCACCATGAGATTGTGGCCTATTGATAAGGTTCTGGTGTCTTGCTCCTTTGGCAGCTACTTGGCATCTGCCTGGCTTTGCCTTCTTTCTTTCAGTATTCAGTTTAGTTTTCCCATCTAGCTTTATTCTGCCCTGCCATAGGCCAGTGCATCTTCTGTATTTACCGATGGCAATAAAATATATTCACAGAATACGGAGGGGGATCCCACATCAAACTACTACAATCTCTATATCATATATAAGACAGCTGCATCTGATAGTATAATGTGAAGTCCTTAGTGGTATGGAGAAGGCATTATTTATATTAATACTTGCATCTCTATTGAATAAAACTGTACATTGAATACATATGATGATGCTGGAAAAAGCAGACATCTTACTTAGATAAGAAAATATTTTAACTTGTGCTAGTGCTTGATAGTATAGGGGGAAATAAAAAAATCATTATTCTGAGTACATTGCCTTTGTGGAAATTTCATGTTCTGAAGCCATAGAAACCTAAGTCTAAAATTTCAGCATCATCAATGATTAAAACAGATTTTGATAAATTTATTCTGATTCATCATTCTTCTTATTTATAGAATGGAAATAAAATAATATCTCTACTCTACATCAGAGCTGTCCCTGACCCCCATCAGCTGCAATAATGGGAGAGCAGGTCCTGCACCCTGCCTGGGCAACACAATGGAACCACTCCTGCTGGCTAAGGTGTGGGTGATCCAGCTCTGAATTTGGAAACATGGAAGAGCTGTCCCCACTACTCCTCTGTCATGCTGTGGTGAGGGTAAAGTAGTGATGCCTCCATTCCCCTACCCCTTACTGCCTGTAACAGATAAGAGAACTAATCCTCCCCCCTTACCATCTGCAGCACAAACCGTGGTCTTTGCCTAGACAGCACAGCAGAGCTGGTGAGGTAGTTGGAAATAAGGGTTACTGAGCCTTGAGATTATGAGCAAAAAAGAGATATCCTCATTAATCATCTGACATGTGGCAGCATGGTTGGAGAGATGTCCTCTGCCCCATCCCCCTCTGGCCATGGGATCATAAGAGAGGGAGAGCTGTCTCTGACCCTTACCAGCTGCAACACTTGGTGGAGTGGCACCTGGACCTCACAGGAGCAACACAATAGAGCTGGCCCTGGTAGTATTGGTGTGGGATAGCAGACCCTGATGAAGTAAAAGCAAGAGAAATGGCTCCACCCTTCATTCATTGCTGCAAGGGGTGAATTAGCTGGGGCAATGCTGTAGAGCTCCCCCTGGTGATGAAAGCAGAGGAGAAGTGGCAGACAGAACAACCCTGCAGCAGCCAGGCCTAGATCAAGGTTGTGACTTGAACAATCCCAACATCCACCCCATCTATGATCTGCTGGAGCACCTGAAGGACTCTGACCTACAGACCCACACCTGCAGGATCTCTACAACTCAGGGCCACAACAAGAAGCGGCCGAGGATCAAAAGTAAAATAGAAACCAGAGCCCTCGAATCAGACCAATAACTATTTGTAATGACCACTTGCAAGTAAATATGTATGGGCAAAGAATATTACCTCATAACTCACTGTGTCACATTTGAAGCTTCCATGACCAGATATTTAAGTTTTTCTTTTTTCTTTTCCCTTTCTTCTCTTAAGTTTTATTTTACTAAGGGGGGGATGCAGGGGCAGAGGGCAGATGGAAAGGGAAAGGAAAATGAATGAAATTAAGAAACATGATGCAAAAGACACAGAATAAATAAAAAGAGGGAAATAAAATAAAATAACTCTAATAGTTATTGGGAATTATATGAAGATAATTCATATAAAATATTGACATATAATTGATACCCATTAAATATTAGTTGTTATTACTATGAATTTCTAGATATTTAAAAGTGCTGACCCATTGACAAGGTGTGTTATAAAATCCCTCCCATCTTAAAGTTTATATTACCCAGATTCTGTGCTTGTTACAGGGAGGAGACATAGGCCAAAGACTTATTCTACCTCTTAATAGTATAAACTATATTTGAATCTTTATGTACATATTGACCTATGAGAGGCTAAAAGGAGCTGGTACTATCAAAATATTAATGGAAATTTAGGCAAATTCCTTTTAGAAACTTGTCTACTTCCTGCAGCCATAATTTTTAATCAAAATATTTTAAAACTATAAACAAGTGCTTTTGTGTGCATAAATAAACAGTCTTTTGTTATTACAGACCAAGGTGGAAGGACACTATAAGACTCCCCCTTACAGTTTTGAACAAATAGAAAATGAAAGAGCAATTGCATAAGCATTTTAATAAATTCATAAATGAGAATCTTTGAGTTATAGAGCTGGATGAGATCTCCATGGATGGGGTTAAGTGGACTGCCATCAGATTAATAGAGGAGGGAGTCTGGAACCAGAAACATGCAAAATGCAATCCACTTATATATGGTCCAGATGCCAGACCATTTAAAAATAATTACAATCTAAATGATCTTTTGAATGAGGCTGACTAATATTTTGATAATGATATTTAAATTACTTTCAGAGCATTTAATATATGCTAGACTATCTATCAAACACATTGAATGAATCTTACATAGCATTCACATATCTAAGTGAGGCAGAAACTCCTTTAATCCATTTTATAGAATAGAAAACAGAAGCCCAGAGAAACAATTTGACTAGAACATTAAATAACAAGGATTTAAACCAAGGTTTAAGTACAGAAGGGTATAGGTTGATCATATTTTTTAAATTGATGCTTTATCAAAGAGTTCCTTGTTTTAAGAAGCGTTCTTTTCCTTCTAATTTAGGCAAGCATAATCCACTATCTCTCAGAAGAATAGTTTTTCATAAAGTGTAAATAGGTATGCAGGTTTACAAGGAAGCAGATAGGGTAATAGATACTATCAAAGGGAGACACAGACAAGAAAAAATTATGGCTTGCAAAAATTAAAAGGTTGAAAGGTTTGTCCTGGCAAGATAAAAGAAAGAAATTTTAAAAAGGCATACCCAATAAACAATTTTATTAGTCTTTTGATCATATAAAATACTATTTTAATTTATTCATTTTTATATTTTAAAAGGTTTTTGCATATTTTCAGGCAGCATGGGAAGCATCATGAATAATTTTAAGTGTGTTCAAACTTAAGGGAAGAAAATCAAGTTATGCTACAATAGACACCAGAATTAGAGAGAATAGTCCCTCATATGTTTCAGAGACACACCCCAGCCAGTCATGCTAAAGAGAATGAAAATCTTCATTCTGACCTTGTATACAAACTAATAAAGGAAATTTACAAAATAAGATATCTATGTGGTTTGATTTTAATATTTATGTTGCATTATTCATATTGAATTTAAATATTAATCTTTCTGCAACAATATATAGTAACCAAGTTTAAAAGCCAGTTTGCCTTTCTCAAAAAAAGCTTTTGATTGAAATTAAAAAGGCAGTAGTCAAACACTTGGTATACAAAAATGGTAGGTTTAAAAGAGAGCTTTAGCTAGCTTGTCAGTTATACATTTGGGATTGCTTTTAAGTAGAGAGTCATAACATATTTTAATTTAAATGTCTACGTGAAACCAAATCACTAAGGTGTTTATAACTATTGAATACCTCCATATTTTCAGAGATCTGCTTTGACTTTCTTCTGAATATCCCCACTTGTGGTGGTTCAAATAAAAATGTCCTCCAGATTTCTGACATTGAACATTTGATTGATGGTTCTGTTTGGGGAAGTTTAGGTAGTACAACCTTGCTGAAAGAAGTCCATCCCTGGGCGCAGGCTTTGGGATAGCTAAGCTAGCCTCTCCTTGCTTCCACGTCACTCTCTCTGAATCATGCTTGCAGTTAAGATGTGATCTCTAGCTTCTTATTCCTGGTGGCAGGCCTTCTCCTTGCTATCATGCCTCTATTTCCATTGGAATCATAAGATAAAATAAACTCTTCTATAATTTCCTTTGGTCATTGTGCCTTATCACAGGAACACAAAAGTAATATACCCTTTAATATCACCCTCCATTATGTACCCTTCTCTTCATCAACCATCAATTTTAATCACATCTCTTTTGTGTCTCTCTCTTTTCCCCCTTTTCTCCTTTTGTCTCCTTACTTTTTTCTTTCTTCTTCCATATATGTAAATTCTTATTTCAATGCTTCATTTTCCATAGTTTTTAAATGTTCTGACCTTTTCATTGAGCTATAGTATCCAAGTGGACAATGACTCTATACATTTTGCTTTTTACTCTATTTTCAGTATTATTATCATATTCTCAAACATACAATGTACTCAATGAATTTGGGATAAATGCGTAGATTAATGAATGCCAATGTGACAGTTTTATAGAAATGTGATCCCTTCTCTTCACCCTTCCACTTCACTGAGATCCATTTGTACAATGGAACCAGTTCTGGAACTGTGTTTCTAACTGCCCATAGGGAAGACAGGAGAAATTAGTAGAGTAGATCTTGGAGTAAAATTAACAGAAATTAATAGTTGAACTTAAAAAAGAAATAGACAAGGCATTTACAGTAAAATGTAAACATTAGTACACTAGTAAAATGAAATATAATCAGTAGCTTGACAGTTTGTGACTAGTCTCCTGTCTCAAAGAATCCATACTGTCAACCAACACTGGAAACTTTCTATCATGTTCTGAAATCAACTGTCTTTTAGAAGTACTCAATTAAGGAGAGAGAACTGTTTTCTATAAGAAGTATTTTTTGATGTACTTGCCAAAAGGTATTCATTCATATCATCTTCAGAAAATGAATTTACTTGAAGCTCTTTGAATGGGTTCCAATAATAATGGAGAATAAAATTGAATGAAGCATCAACAGGGTTTCTGCCATAAGTTTATCAATTTCCTTCCCTGGGTGAAATGTCCTCTGGAATTTAAATGATCTATGAAATTGAATCATTTAAATGCAAATAAATCAGGAAAAACAAAAACAGGAGAAAACACTAGAAAATCTGTAATATATAAATATGCACTTTAAATTCTAATGTATAAGCATGTTGTATAAATAAAACATAAAATATCATAATGGTAAGAGAACATAATTAATCTATGGAAGATAACTTGGAGATAAATACCATACCAAAACATTTTATGATGTCATGACAAAAAAGGAATATATATATATAATTACGTTGAATGATATATTATTATATGTATTTCTCATAGTACCCAGAAAAACACGTCTTTCTATTATTGATTGGACAATGATAACATAATAATAATATTTATACAACTTTCCCTATTTCACACAGTCAGTAAAAGGTACAACATGGGCTCAGCAAGCTTTTTGGAATTAAAGGCCTATATTTAAAATGTTCTACTTGGACAGAACCAAATATAACTGACAAAAATAGTCAATGAAGTGATTCCCAATGATATTCTGCTATACTCATAGATTGGTACTTAGAAAAACTGTTATCAGAGAGGCTTCATCCAGCAACTGTCAGAAACAGTTGCAGAGACACACAGCCAAATATTACCCAAGCTTGGGGAATCCTCAGAAGAGGGGGTGGAAGAATTTTAGGACCCAGTGAGGTCATGGGTACCACAAGAAAACCCATAATGTCAACTAACCTGGGCTCACAGGGGTTTACAGAGACTGAACTAATGACAAGGTAGCTTGCCTGGAGCTGAACTAGGCACTCTGCATATATGTTACAGTTGTGTAGCTTGGTCTTCTTCTGAGATACCTAGCAGTGGGAACAGGGCCTGTCTCTGACTCTGTTGCCTGCTTTTAGGACCTGTTCCTCCTACTTGATTGCCTCATCCATCCTTAATAGAAGAGGGGGTGACTAGTCTCACCTCATTTTGATATAGAATGATCAGCTGATATCCATGAGAGGCTTGTCCATATCTGAAGAGAAACAGAGGAGGAATAGAGGATGGGGTGGAGAAAGAAAGTGGGGTGGAAGAAGTAGGAGGAGAAGAGTGAGGACAAATTGTGACTAGGATACAAAAAAATAAAATGAAATGAAACAATCATGCAATATCTTTTGATAATATAATCTTATAACCTTTAATAACAAAGTATTATAGTCTCTATGTAAATATTTTGCATACATTAAATTTCAAATTCACATACAAGTTAACAGATTAATAAGTAAATATAATAAAAATAATTAAGATATATAAAGAAAAATTCCAAAAAGAATATACTGAATAAAGTAAAATTAAGAGATGATATCCATGCTATACATAAAATTCTAATTCCAATAAAAAATGAAAAATTCTAAAAATATCCATGTAACAAACTAACAAAAAAACAAGTCACTCACAAACATAGGATACTAAAATAGTATGCATTTTATTTGGCATATTTCCATGATATTAAAGACTGGCAACCAAATAAACATAGTTATAGAGTTTTAAGAAAAAGGCACATGGCAAAAAAACTCAAAGAGCAGTCAAGTTATTTTTCTCCTTTGATACAAGCAGACATGTATTTTAAGATAATCAAGAATGAGAATGTATACTGCCTAATTACAGTTTAGAAAATAAATAGCATGCTGATCAAAAATTTAAGTAATAACACATAAATTTAAGAATGCCAGTACTATAAAATATATTACAGTGAATATATAACTGAAGAAAATGAAGAACACCATAGTCCCCTATGCCCACAAAGAATATGCTCCTAGTTTTTCAGTGAACCCTTGAATGCATGGGCAGTACTACACCCTTTATGCCTTCTTTTTCTTTGTATGTACAAACATACATACCTATGATAAACTTCAATTTATAATTCAGACTTGATAACATGTTAGCAATGATGACTAATAATGAACCAGAACAACTGTAACAATATGTTTAAATATATACAAATTTGAAGTCATTTCAAATTCAAGAATTGTTGGAGATGGGGCTGTGGCTCAATGGTTAAGAACAGTTGCTGCATTTGTAGAAGACTCAGGTTCAGTACCCTTCATCCACATGTAATTCAAGCTCTAGGATATCTGTTGCACTGTTCTGGTCCTCACAGTCTATTTGCATGCATGTGATACTTAAGGTCAGCTAGGCTCAATCACACATAAAAAATACTGATAATAATAAATCATTTAAACTAAACCCTACTGGTTGGAGAGAAGATAAATATATAATTATATAAATAATTTTTAAACTCATGACTTGTTTATATCTGGACATTTCCATTTAATATTTTTTAGGCTACAGTAGACTACAGGAAACTAAAACTGCAGAGAGCAAAACTGCAGATCAGGGGAGTGGTTGTCTATATGATTGGACTGAAGACCACCTAATAAACTAGTAAGATATACGTTAGACTAGTCTGTAGCGGCATCTCCAGAGAGGACGAAGGCATAAAAGACCTGAATTGTGTGAAGCTATGCCATAAGTTTGGGAATACAATAAAATAAGAGGAGCCTTCCCACTTGCCTGTGTCTCTACTTTTTTGCCAACACAGTGTATACTTTTCTCTGCTCTATTGCAGTGTCATGATTATCTAAAAATTTTAGACTAACAAACTAAAGTAAATCTTTCTTATTTTTTATTTTCCTCAAGTTGCTTTACTTGGGTATTTATCTCAGTGATGGAAAGTATGACATAAGAGTGTGGAGAGGCACTGCATAAGGAATTGCTAAGAATGCTCTGATACATATTTTCTTTATCCTATTTCTAACCCTGAGTATGTACACTTATGTTGACTCTTATTGCAGTGAATAAGAGTAACAACCATTACATTGCACATAAAATAAAAAATCAATTACCAAAATATCTAATTATATGTATACTAATTATTCCTACACAGTAACTTATGTTTATATTTAATCATTTTTAACTTATTTTTAATTGTCTAGTCAAGCTATCAACTCATTTTAATACTAATACTTCAAAACTAAATTGTCCTCAGCCTTAATCAAAAAGGATTCATTGTGTGGGAAATGAAGACAGCAGAGACTCACAATTGGTCAAGGTGCATAATGGTGTCATGATTCTCATCATTAAACAGAACATCCACATTATTCACTCTCAGGCTAAGGGAACATTGCAGAAAGGGCAGTAGAAAGAACTTAAGACACAAATGATAGGAAGAAAGATCATAAAATACTGTCTTATGGGTATGAAATGGCTGAGTCCTTTATGAGCTCACAACACGTGTTGTCACCTGCATAGAGCCTACACAAGACTTGGAAAATAAACATTAAGTCTTAAATGGGCTCAGAATTCCATAGGTTCATGCGCTGCTCAGGTAGTTGAGGGCTACTGGAGAAAAGTTGCCTCCTAGCTTTAGTGATAGAGCCACTTGTTAGTTACTCACCAACCAATGTGTAGCCTCATACCAACACCAACACCAATGGCCCTGGTTAAACTCAATGGTTCATAAAGTGAAAACAAAAACAATCAAAAGGAATGAAAGTGGAATGGATACTTTGTGGAAGAACGGGATACATGGTGGATATGTGAGAAGGATAAGAGAAGGTGAGGATATGAGTGTGACAGATAAATTATACACATGCATGAAACTGTAAAAGTATAAATGAGTCAAATGTTTCAAAATACAATAAGATGCATAGTTTATAAGTTCTTAAATATAAGTAATGAAGCAGAACTTGATTAAATTGGCAAATTCTATTTTTAAGTATCAAAATCAGAACTTTGTGCTTACCAAACAAATGCTCAACCACTCACCTCCTTCTCAACCCTAGGATGGAACTTTTGTGAAATAAAATCTCATTCATTTGCAGACTCATAAATATTTAAACAGAGACTGCTCTTTCCTTTCCCAGCCAACCCGACCCAAATAATCACAGAGAAACTATTAATTACAACACTGGCCAAAGTTTTATGTATTAACTCTGACCAGTATTCACTTATAATCAACATCCTTTAAATTAAATAAGCATTTATAAACAATGATTTTGGGAATTGGAACACAGTTTTCTCCAAACTGCTTCCTGTTGTTTATTGAGTGAAATATTCTTAGGGTTCATGGAGACCTTTCATGGGGTCTTGTTCCACCAAACCACATTAGCCTGGAAAGAATCCACAGGGTCCCATCCTCTGTGAAAACAAAAGCAGAATCTCTTTCCTAAGTAATGTATCCTTAGATTAAAAGTTTGAAGTCAAGATACCTTTAAAATAGATGCATTGCTTTAACTTAGCAGGCCCCAGAATCAAATGTCTCTCTGCAATGAAAAAATTTCAAAGGAAATACAATAATATGCATAATCTAGACTCTGTGCATTTTCCATTTTTACATGGCTTATTTATTTTTTATTCTTTTAATCTATGACTGACTGTACTCTTTTATATTACTTTTGCTCTCTATTTAAAGACTTTGTTTTATTTTTGAAACCATTTACTTCATTTTTATAACTATTTATACTTTTTTCCCTCTCCCAAGAATATGTACATTTTTAAGCATTCTGTATCCTGTTTAGATGTCTTTTATGTTTAAATATGTCCTATTGTGAATCTATAAACATTTTCTGACTAGGAGAATTTTTTTTAATTTCTAAGCAGGCATGGTTAGGACCAACTCCATGGCCCTGCCTATTGCCTCTGCCCCATCCAACATGGCAGAGGTATGGTTACCGCCACTACTAGTCCTACTCACTCCCCACCTACTTTGTTGACATTAAGCAACTAGTAGTAGCACACTGTTCACAAAACCCATTTAAGTGCTCTGTAACAAGGTCTGGTGTCTGTCTCCTTCAGCAGCTACATGGCATCTTCTTGACTCTGCCTATATTATATATATATATATATATTCGAATATATATATATATATATATATATATAT
>LOJH01038257.1:0-15088 GCA_001685095.1 Ellobius talpinus | reverse complement strand
CAGGACCTTTGGAATAGCAGGCAATGCTCTTAACCTCTGAGCCATCTCTCCAGCTCACTGCTGTAATTTTGAGTCCACAAGTGACTTTTCCCACTTTTTCTTGAACACAAATAGAAAAAAAATCAATCATTTGATGGATATATGGAAACCACTTCCAGAAAGTCTTTGAAAGCATGGTTTCTCACTGAAGTTTTGCTCCTTATATTGAAATGTGCTCTTTACTTTCCTTTGCTTTTAAATATAAATAACTGAACTATAATTTTGCTCTCAACATGAAAAATGGTGAGAAAGATATTGTATCTTTGAAAAATATTTAAATACTTTTTCCCTTGTGAAACAAACATGCATTTTATATGGACATAGAAGCATGAACTCATTCTTTGGAATTTTGCCTCTGAACGTGTCAACAGTTTCTAAATCCTATGAAAGATGAATATGTTGGTTTGGTTAAAGTACAAGTTTTGTACTGGATTAAAAAGTTAACTTTTATATAAGAAGTTGTATTTTTCTTTTAAAACAATAGGAAACATCAATTTAACAATTAAGGGCTATAACTTTGGAAATGAACTCACACAAAATATGGTGTATGTTGGAGGGAAAGCCTGCCGAGTTCTTCATTCAAACTTCACAGACATTACATGCCTTTTGCCCAAATTACCGCCAGGAAAACATGACATCCATGTCAAAGTCAGAAACTGGGGTTTGGCATCAACAAGGTATGATGCTGATTATAATTGCTAGAGCTGTGGAATGCATGGGGCTAATAAAATTGAGATTGGAAAAAGTCACTAACTTTCAAATATCTTGATTGCTTTCTTTACCTTTTTATATCACATAGGAAAAAAATTCTTTAAGATTCCCATGAAATATGTAATAATGCTTTGGGTTTTTTTTGAACAAACCATTTAGAATGAATTATAAAAATTCTCTGTGTAGTTGGATTTCTGTAACTGTTATGTGGCTTATGTTCATTCTGGAAAATTTTTTCAAGCAATTTTGGCAGTGGGGGAGACCATTTGTTTAACTCTGGATTTACAATAATTTCCTGTGCTGCTGGTGCTCACAATATTGTTGGGAGGGTTTTCATCAAAAAATTAAATGACTACTGCAACAATTACAGATGTGAAAAGTTTACTAATAGTAAATCTTAGGTGTTACAAAAGTGTGTAATGGACAATAGAATAGGGCAGGATTCTCTGTGAAGGAGATTTTAAAAAGCCAGTACCTGGCCATCTAAAGAAAGGGGTGGAGATAATCCCTCACTGATTCTATCCTAAATTTTCTTCCCTGATACTGTTAACAGATACATTTTATTTCTTCTCTGAAACAATTGCTAGTTTAGAATACTCTGAAGAAGAGCAAGCTGAATTAATAGCTTTAAAAGAAGGCAAAGAAAGCAGGTGTCAGAATAGAAGGAAATCCGATTGTCACAAAATCTTACAGGGACTGGGGACTAGTAAACAGAATCCAGGGCTGCATCCTTGTTGAATTCACAGGGAAGAGCTCACAGGGTTCTTGAACAGCTGCTGACTTCTGCTGTTCCTGGATGATAGTATATAAAGAGTCAAACTCAAACTGTGTGTTTAGATGGCAGATGGATTCGGCATGCTAAAGGAGTTAAAGCAACACAAAGCCTCATTGGGATCTACAGAGATTGTGCTCTCATGGTGGGACTTAGGACATAGGATGTATCAGGTCAAAAGAACATTGCACATTTTGATGGTGCCCTAGCAGGCATAATATATATAGTAAAGCAAAGTTAAAAAAAATGTTTTCCCTGAGATTATGACAAAGAAAGTTTTGACAAATTTTCAAAAAGAGAAGTTAAACTGAATTGCACAAAAATTAATTACTCCTATTATGTATGAAGTTTTGTTGGTACCTTTTTTACATGTATATATGCTTTTATAAGTCATTATAGTAAAAATGCAAAATACTTTAAAGAATTTCATGTGCCATCATTTCTTATAATCATGTTTCCTATATTATCATAAGACATTCCATCTCACATACTTTTGCTATTAAATCTTTAAAAACTCTAGCTTTCAAAATTAACATACTCTTTTAACAAAAGTAAAAATGATTGCCCGATTATCTGGTCTGAGAAATTAATTTGTAATTACACATGTATTCGATTATTTCTTATTCTCAAAACTCTGGGGACCTAAGGTGAGGAAGCTCATTGGAAATCTATTATTTTGTTCTTTTCAGGAACAAGTTAAATGCTTCCTTACGGTACGTTTTGGAAGTCATCCACATGTCTCCACACAGAGGCTCTTTGTACGGTGGCACTGAGCTCACTATAATGGGTTTGGGGTTCAGCCCCATACCAAACGAGAATTCCGTCCTCTTAGGTAAAACCTTTTCCCTGAAGGGGGCGCTGTTAAGGTTTTCCTTGGCTAAAAGGATCTGCTGGAGGCACTGGGTTGTTAAGCAAATGCTTTCAATGTTTTTTCAATATCGTAAGAAAGGTTGCACAAATACTGTTAGTTGCTTTTCTATATTTTAATGTGTGTGCACAGAGGAGAGGGGTCCATGCTTATGGGTGCTCATAGAGGTCAGAGTAAGACACTGGACACCCTGGCATTGGAGTCATAGGTAGCTGTGGGTCACTCAGCACGGGTGGTAGGAACTGAACTTGGAGCATTTGCAAAAGCATCAAGAGCTTCTAAGTACTGAGACCACTCTCCAGTCCATTTTTTTATTAATGTAGAAAAAAAGTCAAGTGTATGTAGTTAAAGGGATGATCAAAAGGTGAACAGCTTTTGAATGTTTCAGTTTTAATCAGTTATCATTGTATATTTAATGTGTGTAAAACCCTTCTGTGAAAATACAGCTATAATCATCCTCAGGAGCACAAAATATCAAAGATCCTCCCATATGACACAGAGCTTTGTTAAACATAGGCTCTTTACGACTGATAGTTCTTCTCTATAGTTCACAAAGTCATCTGAAAATGTTTTTCCTACCTTTATATTTTTAGGTTCTTTCCCATGCGACATTACATCATCATCAGAAAATGTCATCAAATGTACTCTTCATTCGACAGGAACTGTGTTCAATATTACCAACAATGGCTCACATTTAGGTACCAATCAACATTTTTTTAAAAAAAATTATTTATTGTTCTTTCATACAATACATCCAGATCGCAGTTTCCCCTCCTTCTTCTCTACCCAGGTCCCCACATCTCTTCTCCCCCTGATGTCTAATCCCCGCTGTCNTCACCCCCCAACACCCCCCCTCCCCCAGAAAAAAGCAGGCTCCCAGGGACATCAGCTGAAGACTGAAAACAAGATACAACAATAGGCACAAATCCTCACACAAAGGCTGGATGAGGTAACGCAGTAGGGGGAAAAGGCAAAAAAAAAGAGTCAGAAACACCTCCCCTCCCTCTGTCAGGAGCGGCCCCCAAACACCAAGCAAACAACCTTAACATTAGCAGAGGACCTAGCACAGACCCGTGTGTGCTCTGTGATTGCAGCTTCAGTCTTTGTGAGCACCCACGGGCCCTGCTTAGTTGATTCCCTTGGGCCATGTTCTCCCAGGGTCTTTGACCCCTCCGGATCCCAAAATTCCTCCTCTCCCTCTTCCACTGGGTTTCCTGAGCTCTGAAGGTGGGGTGCAGATGGAGACTACCAACCTGGGTTCTCTCTGCGTAAAGTTTAGCTGTGGGTTTCTGCTGCCTCTCTGATGACAACTGGGGTAGGCTTCAATCTGAGTGTAGCAGAGCATCAAGACTCCTTTTGTTGATGGGGGGGGCAGGTGTGTTTGGTTCTACCCCAGGTCTCTGGGCTGTCCTTCCCATCCTGGTAGTGCACACAGTGTCAGTTGTGGGTTCCCTCTCCTGGTGTGGGCCTCAAATTAGACCAGTCCTTGTTTAGTCACCCCCACACGTTCAGGGCCATCACTACCCTAGCACATCTTGCAGGCAGGAAAGAGTAGGTCTAAGGTTTTGTGGCTGGGTTGGTGTCCAGTCGCATCTCTGGAAGCCTTGGAAGCCTTGCCTGGTTATAGAAGACAGACAGCTCAAGTTCTATACTCTCCATTGTTAGGAGTCCCAGCAAGGGTCACCCTTGCATATTCCAGAGGGTTTCCACAGCACTAGGTTTCTTCAGCCCCCAAATGCCCCCGGTTCCAGTCGTCTGTCCCTGTACTCTCTCCTTCCATTCCCCACATGATCCCTCCTACACCCGTCCCCACCCATCCCTCGTCTGCCCACAAAATCTTTTCTATTTCCCTTTTCAGGAAGATCCACGTGTCACCGTTAGAGACCACTTATTACCTAACCTCTCTGGGTCTGTGAATTGCAGCATGAATAACAGCTTTAATCCTATAAGCATCTAATATTCACTTACAAGTGAGAGCATATCATATACGTCTTTGTGGGTCTCGGTTACCTCACTAGGGATGATTTATTTCTAGTTCTGTCCATTTGCCTGCAAATTTCATGATGTCATTTCTTTTTCACTGCTGAGTAATACTCCATGGTGGAAAAGTATCAGATTTACTTTATCTCCTCTTCAGTTGAAGGACATCTATGTTGTTTCTAGTTTCTGACTGTTATGAATAAAGCCATTATGAACATAACTGAGCAAGTTTCTTTGTGATAGGATGAAGCACCCTTTGTGTATGTGCGCAAAACTTGTACAGCTGATTTTTCTTGAGGTAGATCAATTCCTACTTTTCTGAGGAGCTGCCGT
Source organism: Ellobius talpinus (assembly GCA_001685095.1). Taxonomy (NCBI): domain Eukaryota; kingdom Metazoa; phylum Chordata; class Mammalia; order Rodentia; family Cricetidae; genus Ellobius; species Ellobius talpinus. The sequence goes on along the minus strand of LOJH01038257.1, from coordinate 10,385 downwards.
ATTGATTTCCATAGTGGCTGTACAAGTTTGCACTCCTAGCATCAATGGAGGAGTGTTCCCTTTGCTCCACATCCTGGCCAGCATGAGCTTGTTATTGATCTTAGCCATTCTGACCCTTGCAAGCCAAAGTAGTTTTTATTTGCATTGCCCTAATGGCTAAGACATCAAGGAACACTAATATTTTTAGAAAAAGAGGAGAGACTTTATGCTGAAATTAAGTTGATTTTTATTTTGCATTTCAAGCTGTTCAAATAATTGATGCTATTTCTTTTATACTTCTGCGACATTCTCCATGTGCAGTTAAAAGGTCAAGGACATAGTATATATGTAGTCATATATGTGATGAACTTGAGTTAAGAAGGCCAGGCTACATACTACATATGTTGTCATATATGAGATACTCTTGCATTGAGAAGGCCAGGGACTCTGTGGCAGTCCAGGACCTCCAGAGTTGCTGCAGCTTACTACTGCAGTCGTGAGTTTCAGAAAGAAAATTTGAGTTGAAATTATGAGCATGCCCAGTTGTTCCCAAAATTTTTGTTTATGTAATAAGAGTTGATCGACTCATTTCAAACACTCCACACAATATTTCCAAACAGCTGATTTACTAAACATCCAACTTTTTTTTGGTGTCTCCTGCTTATCACTTCTGGAGATATTAGTTGCAGTTTACTTCTTCCTTTCCATCTCATTATCTTGCTTTCTAGTAATCCTGGTTTTAATTTGGTCGATTGTTTAAACTGTGTACAAAGAGAAGTATGCAGTACTAATTTGAACATTGTTCTCACTTTGTCAAAATGGCCGTTTTCATGGTTGATTTTTCAGACATTTGCTTCTTTGTCTTTTAAAATCTGCCTCAATTCTTCTTCCCAGAGCATGGACTAGGTTATGCCTGGTCACCACCTATCTTAAATGTGACTGTGGGTGATACTGTGGTGTGGCACTGGCGAGCACACCCCTTTCTTAGGAGTGTAGGGTACAGGGTTTTCTCAGTCTCCAGCCCTGGAAGTGTGACTTATGATGGCAAAGGATTTACAAATGGAAGGCAAAAGTCTGCATCAGGTACTTTTCTGTTTTGTTGAAGTTTTTATTATGCTCCTTTGTTCTTAGATTCAGTAAATATGTTTACATAAATTACTGGTACAAATAAAACCTTGAAGTTGTTAGCTTAGCATTTTTATGCCTGTTTAAAAAACATTATAAATAAATCTAAACAATTGTCTTAAACATGCCATAATGGAGGTGGTCTTTATTATCTTTATTGATTCCATGATAACTGACCACTTGAACGTGTTATTCAGCAAAGTACAATGAAAATAGAACTGTTTTAGTCACATTGATCTGATAACAATGAACTTTTGTTGATTGGAATCAGCTTATCAACCTTTCTTGTAGAACATCTAGTGTTAGTGTGCCTTTCCAATGAACTAGTTTGTTCTGTGCTTGTACCAGTATATTTACATTTTCATTGCATGTTATTTTTCTTTCAAATTTGATAAATTAGGCCTGACTTTCCATGTTTTTTTTTAAGAAAGTAAAGCTGGATCTTGCCTTTTTGTATCATAATTTCCATATATATATACATAAATAAAAACACTTTATAGTCAGTGAATTATTCTCTACTACTTCCTGTTGAGCTATTAGACATTTGAAAATTAGAAAATTGTCATTTGCATGTGCATTTAAATGATAATTCCCACTTCCTCACCTAGTTCTCAAAGATTCATTAATTGCTTGCATTTCTTGTGTACAATCTTATTTTATGGCAGGTTCATTTTCTTACCAGTTTACATCTCCTGGAATCCATTACTACAGCAGCGGGTATGTTGATGAGACCCACTACATATCTCTCCAAGGAGTCATTAACGTTTTACCAGCTGAAAGCAGGCATGTTCCCCTGCGTGTGTTTGTGGGAAACATTGAAGCAACATATGCTGCAGGTAAGATGGTTAAATGTGGAAAATGCAGCAGTGGAGCTGGTCTTAAAATGGCCTTTGTAGAGTAGATGCCGGTAGATCTCAGATGGCTGGGTCAACCTGTGTTTGCCTCTTCCTAAGGCTAGAATATATTCCACGAAGTTACTCTGCTAATAGCATACCCAAATCTCCAGATGTTAAAACCACCCGCCTCATTCACTGGAGGAAGCAGTAATGGGGTCTGAATCCAGTTCTTGTATAGGACAGCGTACATGGCTTACAGATCGCTCTTTTGTCTAAAGCAGGCCCAGAGAATTCGCACTTGGCAAGTACGGCAGCAGGCTGCCTAGCAACGGAACCCTTGTGTGGCCTGAACGATACCAGGGTTAAAAATACAGATCAGTTACTCTTTGAGTTTTCACATTGTGTTTCACCATCTATAAGCAACATTACTCCCTCTACGGGCACAGTAAATGAACTTATAACTATCAGTGGACACGGCTTCAGTATTCTTGCATGTGCTAATAAGGTAAGAAAATAAAACCTCTTCTTGGTGTTCACATACTCAGTGAAAAGAAGATATTTGACCACAACCTCTTAGTTTGACTTCATCAGATTTATGGTCTATAACTGTCACACTACTTAGTCACTTACAGTTTACATTTAAATGTGTGTGGTGAGGGGGTTTGGTAGTATATTAATGGAGTTGTATACCTGTGACTGGAATAAGTTTTCGAACATGTCATAGCCATAAAAGAAACCTCCTTGAACATCAGCACTTCCTTTATTCATTTCAGTGTACCAGCAACCGATAACCTCATTTCCTCCCTGTAGATGGGCCTATCCTGAACATTTTTCTACAATGTACAGTTCCTCACACACATCTATTTCCACTTGGTATAATATATGGAAATTTCATTCATGTTTCATGGCTTTTTATGGCTAACTAAATACTTTGTTGTATGGTGCAGATATCACATTAAGTCTGTTCATTCATCCAGTTTATAGATAGTTTTTGTACTTTTCTACTAATGTGAAGAGCACAGTTATTACCACACTTGCACCAATTATGATGTTACTTTTAAAGTCAATTGAAGACATGTCTTCATCAATTCCCCAAATTAATTTTATGAATACAGATTTTTTCCATGGGATTCTCCTTTTAAAAATACAGTTGATGCTAATACAAACACAAATTTCATATGAGATTAATGTATTAATGCATTTGATCTTACATTCATTTTTCTTCCAGGTTACAATTGGTAGCTACCCTTGTGTTGTAGAAGAAAGTAGTGAAAATTCTATTTTGTGTCATATTGACCCTCAAAACTCAATGGATGTTGGCATCAGAGAAATTGTTACTTTGACTGTCTACAACCTGGGCGTTGCTATCAACACAGGGCCCAATGAATTTGACAGGCGGTTTGTCCTTTTGCCAAACATAGAAATGGTGTTGCCAAGCGCAGGATCAACTACAGGAATGACAAGGGTGACAATCCACGGCTCTGGATTCATGGCTTCTTCTGCCAGTGTAGACGTCTTTATGGGTGATTTCCCATGTAAAGTCCTTACTGTGACCTACACAGCTCTTGAATGTGAAACATCTCCTGCTCCCCAACAGCTTGTTCCTGTCAACCTTCTGATACATGGAGTCCCTTCCCGATGCCAGGGCAACTGCAGCTTTTCATACCTAGAAAACCTTGTTCCTTATGTAACTGGAATCTTCCCAAACTCTATCAAAGGACCTGGAAATCTCCTTATTGAAGGAGAGGGTTTGGGGACATTGTTGGAAGACATTTCTATATTTATTGGAAGTCAACAGTTCAGAGCAATCGAAGTGAATGAAAATAACATCACTGTTTCTATGACTCCGCTACCAGCGGGACTTCATTCTCTCCATGTCGTGGTTGGGTCTAAGGGCTTGGCTCTGGGAAACCTGACTGTCAGCAGTCCTGCAGTAGCTTCTGTCTCACCAACCACCGGAAGCATCGCTGGTGGAACCACTTTGGTGATCACAGGCAATGGCTTTTCTCCTGGCAACACCACAGTGACTGTTGGGAACAACCCTTGTCAGATTGTGTTCACCAACTCCAGGGAAGTCTACTGCAGCACTCCGGCTGGGAGAGCTGGAACAGCCAGTCTCAAGATCTCTGTGAATGCAGTCGTTTACTCGCCATTGTCATTTACATATACCATAGAGGATACTCCATTTCTCAAAAGAATTATCCCGAATAGGGGTACTTTATTATCTACATGAATTTTTATTGTGTTGATGTCATATTATAGTCATATTCATTATTATGGGTTATAATATTAATGCATATCTTTTACTTAGTCCTACTTAAACCAATTAATATAATGCATGGGACTCAAGTTCCGTGCAGTGTTTTGTATTTTTTCATACATTCTCAGTATAAAATTCCAGCTTTTATATAGGAACACAATGTCCATCAACTTGATCTAAATTACAAATGAGGAAGAAATAGATGACTGTCTTGGAAGCAAAATGAGTAGTTTATGTCATTAATACTGATGTGGCATAAGAAGCCACTGTTTAGATTCATGGGTGAGGCCAGGCGGTGGTGGTGCACACCTTTAATCCCAGCACTTGGGAGGCAGAGGCAGGCAGCTCTCTGTGAGTTCAAGGCCAGCCTGGTCTACAAGAGTGAGTTCCAGGACAGCTAGGGAGTAACACAGAGAAACTCTGTCTTGGAAAAACAAGCAAAGAAAACAAACAAAAACAGACAAACAATTCACAAGTTGATTGACCCTATTAACACTGATAATTGTTCAGGGTATTTTACTTCTATAAGCACCCACTGATTATTGTTTGTACAACAGAATTCTTCATGAGGAAGTGGCATATCCAGAGGAAGACGGCATCTTACCCTCTGCCATACGCTACAGTTGTAATTCTCACACTCTTTGAATGCTCATCATCTGTGTGAAGGATCCCAGAAAAGCAGCTGCAGCATAACTAAAGTCAATAGAATGGCTGTTTTAGTTTGCTTTCTATTGCTGGGATAACTCAAAACAACATACAACTTGGGTAGAAAAGGGTTTATTTGGTGAACACATCCTTATTACAGTCCATCATATAAGGAAGTCAAGGTAGGTAGTAAGGCAGGAACCTTGGGGGGCCGGTTCTGAAACAGAGGCCATGAAGGAACACTGCTTAATAATGGCTTACTCATCATGGCCTGTTCAGCTTGCTTTCTTATACCACCTAGGACAATTTTCTTAGCTGTGGCACCTTCCCAGGGCTGGAACTGGCCCTATTGGCCTGAGCCTTTATCAATCATTAATCAAGAAAATGTCCCATAGATTTGCCTCCAATCAGTCTAATGAAGATACTTTCTTAACTGGGGTTCCCTCTTCACAGATGACCTTGCCTTGTGTCCGGTTTGCAAAACACTCCCTGGCACAATGGCCTTGATGTCTGAGTTAACTTCACAATGACATTCGGACATCTCTTCCCCTTAATATCAGTTTCACTATCATCTATGCACATACCTACTAACAAATAAAGACAATTAATATATAACCAAGAGTACTAAATGTAACAAGCAGCTCACAATGTCTTTTTTAGTTTGTATCACTGGGAAATATATTTATTATGTGTAGACAAAAGGCATGCACGATCTTCTGGAAGTCTGCAGCTAAACTGAACACATATGTTTATTTGGTAGCACAGCACCTGCTCCTCATGAAGTGACCCACCTATTTGAACCAGTGACCCTCTAGATCGTTCTGCCCTCTTTCTCTTTTCTCTATCAGTCTAATGAAGTAATTTATATATTATCATGGACAGAAGAACTAGAAATCAGTGCACATTGAGATAAGTCAAAAGTAATGAATGTACAATAGGCTGGTATATACTGTAGTAAAGATGTGTGTAACACATATGTACTGTTATTTATATAGTTTTTAAACATTGGATATTATTTTGTTTGGGTTTTGGTTTTGGTTTTCAAGATAGGTTCTCAGTCTGGAATTTGCTCTGTAGACCATGGCAGCCTTGAACTCAGTGATACGGATCCACCTGCCTCTGCCTCTAGAGTATTGGGGTTAAAGGCGCCCAGTTCAGATGAATACTATTTTATTCACGGGCGTAAAGCTACATATCTTCAAGTGCATATAGAAACATTAACATGTAACATGTATTCGTATTGTTTCCTTTTTGTTTTAAGGTCCACCAGGAACTGAAGTTGAAATAACGGGGTCTAACCTTGGATTTGATATCTCCGATGTTTCAGTGATGATAAAAGACACTGCATGTAATGTGACTGCCGTCAATGACACTGTGTTGCAGTGCATTGTGGGAGAACATGCAGGGGGCGTGTTTCCTGTGACGCTGCTTCACAAGACAAAAGGCTCTGCCCTCTCCTCTGTTGAATTTGAGTACCCACTTTATATTCAGAATATTTATCCAAGACAAGGTGATCAGTTAGTTTATGTTATTTCAGCACTCACTTAGAAACAATATATTCTTAAAGCCCTGCCATAACTTGCTTCTTATAAGCATAAAAATATTTACCCTAATTTGTCCAACAAGTTAAAATACAAGAGTATTAATTTGTCATTCCAAAATAATATGTTCTTATGGCAGTATTATTTGATTAAAAGTTATTAAATTTTAAATTGGCAAGTTACGTGTGTAATTTTAAAGATATTTATTTTAACTGAAATATAATTATTTCCACAGAAAATGGTGCTTCTAGTTGAAAGTTAACAATTAAAACCTCTACAATGTATGATGAAAATATTCAATTAAGTAGTAATATTTTATGTATGTTTTGAGTACTCTGAAATCATTCGTGACATCTCTTCTAAATTAAATTTCAGTTTCTAGAATTACTTACTTGTTACCAGAAATAACATTTATTCATTGAAAATTTAAACACTACAATTAGAAGGTATTTGGTTTTATTAATAATATAAATTTCAGAACTAAGAAAGAAAGTACTTCCTCTTCAGATTTTTAACTGAAGCAAATATGTACAGAGAAGAAGTTCTCTGCTTATTCATTCAGTTTTGTCTGATTCAGGGAGCTTTGGTGGTGGCCAAACCATGACTGTGACAGGCACAGGATTTGATCCACAGAATTCAGCTGTTTTGGTCTGTGGCTCCAAATGTGCAGTAGACAAACTTGGGTCTGACTCTACAACACTGCTCTGTGAAACTCCACCGAATAATGGTAAGTGCTCAAAAAAAAAGATTAATGGCCACCTTTGAGGAATGCAACTTTTAGTACAATTACAGTCTCTTTTCTCAAAGTTGTTGAATTCTTTTAATGTGATTGAGTCTGATTTATGACCATCCTGACTTTAAAAAATTTGATCGGAGCCTTACTTTCTACCCTTGTAATTCCAAGGACTTTGGTTTGTGGCATCAATTGGTGCCTGGGTCTTAGTTACCCATTCAAATGGAGAACATGTCTTTGGTTCTCGTTAGTTTTCTTAAGGGCAACTAACAAATGCTGAGAGACAGATAAATAATATTCTCCAGGGAGTAGCACACCAGCAGGTTATCCAATCCCAAAACATAAACCCAAGTAACATTCTACAGACTGACCATGTTGTATTTGGAAATATATGATATATATGTATACATATGTGAATCTAAGAACAATTAATAGAAAAAGAGACCATAAACTTGAAAGAGAGCAAGGAAGGGTATATGGGAGGTTTGGGAGGACAAGGACAAAAGAAGGCAAATTATGTATTTACAGCATAATTTCAAAAGATAAAAGTAATTTTAAAAGATGAACTAGTAAAATTCTTTTGTGTACAAACCTTGGCAGTCATCAACAGGATTTGAGCCCTAAGCATTTCTTTAGAAAAGGTTTTCAACCTCTGTCTGCCTCAGATTCTTCATGGACCAAATTAAGTTTAACCTAGTGGTGTTCTTTATAAGATTACTGTGAGGTTAATATATGTAGGAGGGTAGATATCTGGAACGCGATCCATGATTTTCTACTGTTATAATTCTTTTTCATTTTTACTGGTTGAAAAATAAAACCTATCTCTGAGTAATCCCTAAATCTCATATTTTGCGATGTCTTTTTTTTAATCCCCAAGTAAATAGGTGTCTTCCTACTCCAGGTTTTCTGTTAAATGGAGACACTGGTAGCCCTAATTTGGTAGGTGGTGAACCTCAACAATCCAGTGTGATGTTAAGATTTGTCATCATTATTTAACAAAATTTAGGAAGGTATTTAAATGGCTTTTTAGACAAAGAACAGGCTTTAAATGGAAATATTTTGACATAATATTTTAGCTTTGTGAACTTTTTGCAGCTCCGTTTTATTCATCATTTCAATACTAAAGTTTATATCTTGATAAAATTACGCAGCAATACTGTTGAAAACTGGCAGGGTGTGAGTCTCAGCACTAACTTCTCTTCTTTTGTACATGTTCCATGGGCTCTGCGTTGTGTTTCGGCTCCTCCCGACTCTTGTGCCATCTGTGCTTCTGTATCTCCTTTTTCTAACTCTGATTTGCAGCATTGGACCTTCTGGGATTGGAAATCTAGGCAGGCAGGTTCTCAGGACTGTCCACAAGAGCAGTTCTGAAAGAAGACTGAGAGGGGTTTTTTTCCCCCTTTCTTTCCCCTTCCCTGTTAATAGTGGATATAGGTTCTATGATGTTTTTAGCTGTTGCTAGAGGATTTTGCTAGTTTGTGTACAATCTGTGTGCATTCTGAAGTGCTCATGGGGAAAACAGGATTATAATGAAAATATTGAGGAGTTTTGACAGTGCATCTGGGCCTGACGGCAGAGCTATGTTCAGTTTGCGTCCCTCTCCATAGGCAGTGGACCAGAACAAGCCTGTGGCGTGAGTGTGGTCAACGGAAAGGACTCAACCCAGTCCACGATGCCATTTACATACACCTTGTCTCTGACTCCACTCATTGCTGAAATATCGCCCAGGAGAGGCAGCACCGCAGGGGGCACCAGACTTACAGTCACAGGATCTGGATTCAGGTACCGTCTTCACACAGGGGCGCACCAACGCGCTTCTAGACGCGAGCAGAACAGTTTTCTCTCCTAAGCCTCACAGCAATCAAGGACAGTCTCGGAGCGTGGACTTTTCTGTCTCTAAGTCATACTTGAGGCACAAAATAGCGCCTAACAGTCTGCATTCACTGAATACGTAACTCTGTGCTAGGGACCTTCCTATCCGCGGAAGGTTCCCTCTCCTCCATATAAGGGGTTTTAATCCCACTTCTTGTTCAGGAGGCTAAGGTGCAAGAGATGAAATGAATTGCCCCAAACCAGCAATAAGTTGACAAACACAAATCATTTGTCCTGCTTTTCCCTCAGCTTCTCTCCAGTCACAGTATGTTTCACGGGTAGAAAAGAAACATCTTTTCCCAAATCAAATCCATTCCTTTGCAACCAGCCAGGCTTTTTCAGAAGCTGTTACGCAGAGGCTCTGCCATCATTCTTCAGGAGAGAAAGCTGACTTCAACACATGGGGGACTAGTTTAGTGTCTCAAGTGCTAACAGTTACTTAAAACGTGTGTTTCAAGTAGAGGTCACATTCTAAGGCATGTGACTATGCTTAAAATATTGCAAAGGGAAAAAATCACGAGCAGTTTCTACAATTTGTAAAATGCAACTGTTTGGAAACCACAAAGAATCTTTGGTGGCTTTAGGCCAGGCAGCTTTTCCCTTAATATTGGGACACGTGCTAGTTTCTACATTTCTGTATCTTGACGTCTTCTAGTCTTGGTTTGCTTTTTCTCAATAAATATTTCTGACTCTTAATATACTGCCAGCCTGCACTTTGATAGACCATAGGGCACGGTAGCTGGTTTTATAGTAAGATATGAATGCAGAGCTTTTAATATGTGAAATAGAAATTCAAGGTAATTAAATATGGTTAACCTTTTCTTTCTTTACAGCGAAAACACACAGGATGTTCATGTCTCCATAGCCCACGACAAATGTGATGTCCAGCATTCCAACAGGACACATATCATCTGCATGATGAGAGCTCATGCTCCTTCAGGGTGGGCTCCGGTTCATGTCAGCATCAGAAACATCGGCATGGCCAAACTGGTAATCATGGCAGTTGCATATGGTAACCACAGCAATTAAATCTCACACCCCGGAGGTGGGCTGATTGCTGGTGGATATCTTAATGGAGCTTAATGGCTCCAGCAGATAATTTAACTCTTCCTGTACTCAACTTAAGCGGTGCACAGTTTTGTGCTTTATCACTCATGTTTTTATTCTCTATTTTAATTATTCCATGTGTGGCATAATTAATAATACATTTTAACTTTTTTATAATCAAGAAATAATTGAGTCATCTGTAGCATCTTTAAAGTAAGCTTCATTCCATTACTTAGACAGTGTATCTTGTTCTAGATTTTTGTTTGTTTTGTTTTTCGAAGACAGGGTTTCTATGTAGCTTTGGAGCCTGTCCTGGAACTCGCTCTGTAAACCAGGCTGGCCTCGAA
>LOJH01038255.1:0-14757 GCA_001685095.1 Ellobius talpinus | reverse complement strand
GGTGTACATATTTTAATTTTCCAAATTCTGCAAAGTGGAACACATCCATCTGCCAGATTTCATGTCTTTGAGTACCCTTTGGGTTAGTCCCTGCAGGTAGCGGTGTTTGGTTGTAGAAAGAGCAAGTAGGGCATCACTTTATAATCTACTTAGCTTGTTGCCATGTATTAGAAAACTCTTTCTTTAAACCTTTGCTATTGACATGATGTTTCTTATGGAATTATGAGGCATTCAACATACTTCCAATCAGGAATCAATCAATTTTTGCACTACTTTGTGCTAAAGGACCTCGCAGACCCATATGTAATCGGATGTGTGTTATGTATATGGCACAAAGCCCATTCCTGATTATATCTTAAATCTGTATGAATAATGAAGTCAATTCTGGTATAAATTCAGAACTTTCAATATGCAAAACAACTCTCTCAGTATATTGTGAATCAGTAACTATTTTAAGAGGTTCTTTAAAATCTCTTAGCATAATACAGCAGTAGAGACAGCAATGAAACACATTATCTTCAATGTCTTAAATTTTCATTAACTCTTAGGTTTAATCTTATACATGCATTTTAATGCTATGCATTTTCTTCTAAACACTATTGTAATTTAAATCAATGGCTATTCTGAGTTCTGTGTGTATCTGTATCTATATATGTAAAAATATGTATATCTGTATTTTTGCCATGTGTATGTACATGTCTGTGGATATTGGTACATGTGCAGAGAGCTAAAGAAAAATTTTGATGACACTTTTCAGAGCTGTACATTGTTGTAGAATATTATTTTAAGGTGTGTTACACTTGTTTATGCTCTGCAACATTAGTTTAACTATGCAAAGATGTGTTGCTTCTGCTTAAGCTGCACATGTTTAATTCTGTAAAGCTGTGTTTCTTTGACTTTCTAAAACACCTGATAATCTAATAAAGAGCTAAACAACCAATAGAATAGTGAGGCAGTAGTAAGTATAGGTGGTGGCTGGTGGGCAGAAAGTGTAAATGGAAGAAAAAATGAGAAGGAGGAGCAAGAAACAAGGAGAAGAGGACATCACTAACCAGCTATCCATGGAGTAAGAGTCACATTAAGAAATACATAAGAAAAGTATAAGGCAAAAATGGCAAAGCATAGTCAAAATAATTTAAACTAAGAAAAACTGGCTAGAAATAAGCCAAGCTAAGTCCAGTCATTCATAAGTAAGAAAAGGCCTCTGTATTTATTTGGGAACTAGGTGTTGGGCCCCCAAAGAGAAAGAGCCAGAAAAGAACAAAGAGAATCAACATCAACGATATATAATCTTTGTTTTGCTTTGGTTTTATAGACAAGACCTTTTACTGTATTGCATCTCACCAACTAGACTAGGGTCTCTGACTTCCAGCACAAGATGGTTTATTTTATGTGTGTTCCAGGACTCTAACTGAAGTATTCATCATTGTGGTACCATCATTTTATTTACTAAATCATCTCCCACATCCTAAATTGAATATTTTTCTATTTAAATATATTTTGAGGGGTCATAATAGCATTTAAAAAAACATTAAATAAATGTATATAGGACCATGGAGTTGGCTCAGTACATAAAGGCATTCACTGCCAAACCTCGTAACTTGATTTCCAACCTCAGGAACCATACAGTAGAAGGAGATAACCAAGTACCGTAAGTTATCCTTTGACTTCCAAACACATAATTGACATGTAACCATCCTATCAATAGAATAAATAATAATGTAATACAATTTTAAAATAAAGTGATATAAGGATATGCCATTTTCTATTTATATACTTACAACAAACAAGATTTTATCAACTTCCTTTGGAAAAAAATTAGTCAGATTTATCAAGGTGGAATTTAAAACCAATCTTAAAAAATACATAATTCAGTAGGGTTGTGGTGGCACATGCCTTTAATCCCAGCAAATGGGAGACAGAGGCAGATGGCCTCTCTGAGTTTGAGATCACCCTGTTTCAAGACCTGAGCAAGTTTCTGGACAGGCTCTAAAGTTACACAGAGAAACTCTGTCATGAACATTAAGATAAACAGTCAAAAAACACAAAATGTGACAAAACAAAATACAATTCAATGATGTCTGTCCAGGCCTAGGTGTGTACCTACCACAGAACACGATACTGAACATTTATATCCCCCCCACAATCACCCGTGAGGCCCCATGCAGTCATTTGGCATCCACAGTCTGTCTTTCCTTATCTTGATGTTGGCATCATACATGATAATTAATGAAGACAACCACACATAAGGTAGCCACTTCTTTCATAAATGGAATTTGCTGTGCTTCACATGTTTTATATTCTCTTGGACTATAATAGCTCATTGAGCAGAAGCACCTCCATCCATCCATCCACCCATTGCTGTATTTCTTCCAGTTGAGGAATGACCTATGCTCATTAGAAGGGATCTATAAGTACAGGCTTTTGTTTGATTACTTTTGTTCTTAACACTCAGTTTCTCTCTTTCTTTTTTGTTTGTTCCTTATTTTGTTTTGGAAATAGATTCTTCTCTCAAGCAGTACATTCTGACCACAGTTTCTCCTCCCTCTACTCCTCTCCATACCCCTCACCTCCCCCATCCCACAGATACACTCTCAGTCCTCCCATCAGAAAAAAAAACAGGCCTCCAAGAGCCAACTAAACACAATTAAAGAAAATACGATAAGAGAAAGCAAAAGCCCTCACACTGAAGCTAAACAAAGTAACCCAAGAGACGGAAAAGAGTCCCTAGTGATGTGGGATTTTCCTCTGTCTTCTATGATTATGTTTTTATTATCCTTAGTTAATGCTGCTTTGGCCTATGGCAGGGAAGAATATAGGTAGGCAGAAGAACTAAAGTGAACACAGTGAACGCAAGGCAATAAAAGACCAAGTCAGGGAGATTCCATGTATCTGCTGAAGGGGAAAGACCAGAAACTTACTAGTAAGCCATAGGCTTGGGGTGATACAGAGATTAGTAGAGATGTGTTAATACAAGATGTAAGAGCTAGCTAGGAATATGCCTGAACCACTGGCCAATCAGTGTTGTAATTAATATAATTTATGTGTGATTATTTTAGTCTGGATGGCTGGAAAATGAATATGCAGTCTCTGTTTACATCCAAGGCAAGCAAAAGAGTCAGAGACATGAAGGGTCATGGACAGAGAAGTTTTCTCTCTCTCTCTCTCTCTCTCTGTGTGTGTGTGTGTGTGCGTGTGTGTGTATATGTGTGTGTTTGTGTGTCTGCATGTTTTCCCAGGGTGTCCAGGCGCCACTTCTTTTGCTTTTGCATTTATCTTGTTCAGTTCCTCTTTTATAGCGTTCTGAATGGATAAATCTTACTATCTTACTATCTCATGTGACTTTCTACACACTAGATTTAAAAGCAAAGGAAAAAAAGGAAGTAGGTGGCCATATTTTAAACATATTCTTAAAATTTTCTTACTTCGTAGTGGATTATTTGCAAGCGTGTTTTTGAATTATTTAACATTTTAGAATTTTATATTTCTACTTTTTTGAATTGTTTTGTTCTTGATTTCTAGCTCCATTTCCTTAGGGTAACAGAACACCTGCCATGACATTTAAGATATATAGAATTTATTGAAATGTGTCTAATTTAGAAAACATGTAATTTCTGAAAGTTTGAGATAAAGTATCATGCAAATAGCAGTAAGTTATGTTAGTTCTGTGACAAATTACATGGAAACTTCAAACCATGATTTGAGTTTACTTTTAATGTCACACAGCTCATCTCAAGAGGTTGCGAGCCTCTTATCCTTGCTTTGCTTCCAGGAAAATTGATAATTTTCCTTAATGCATTTACACTGGGTGTTGTTTCTACACAGGATCTGGCATTTAAGAAAAATAACAGCTTATGGATTTATACAAAGAAAACCACTTACTACTATGCTGCAATGAACATCAAGTTGCAAAAACAACTAAGAGAAAACACCTGAAGATAGACTGGCATGAGACACTGCTGGCACACTGGAAAGAATGAAAGTGGTATTGTCCATTATAGAAAAAATATATAAAACTAGCAAAATTTTATTTTATTTAAAACACAGGACAGATAGGAGCTTATATCAGGCACATCATTACTTAATGCATATCTTTAAGTATCAGAAAAGTTACTTATAATTACAGAAAAACATGATCTAAAAAGGATTTCCTTTAACCACAACTTCACTTTCCATGGCTTTCATTATGTAGGGTTAACATAGATCTGAAGACATTAATTAAAAACCTGGGAGAGATGACTGGTATTGCGGAGTGGGATTTGTGAGCGGATGTGGAAATCTATTGCAGTGGAAACTCCCTGGAATCTTGGAGAATGACAATAGTGAAGAACTCTAGTAATGAGGGATACAAGCCCACCATCTTCTATAACCAGGCAAGAGTTTCAGTAGTGGACGTGGGCACAATCCTGCCACAAAACCTTCAACCTACACTCTGTCATGCATCCAAGATATTCTGGGGTCATGGTGGCAGAGAACTGTGGGAGAAGCCAACCAATGACTGGTCCAAGTTGAAGTGCATGCCACAAGAGAGAACCCTTGTGTGACACTGCTTGGATGGCCATGAAGCAGAGGCTATACAGCCTGGAGGCCCACGATAGAACCAAACATGATAAAAATGCTTCAATTAAATTATTACTAATGATTTCCTATTAGGCTCATAAATTAGTACCTATTACCCAGTGTTATCAGAGAGATGTTATCCAGAAACTGTTGGAAGCAGATTCAGAAACTCACAGAGAAACAAACACTAGGTGGAGCCAAGGGAACCTGAAGAATTAAAGGGGATTGCAGGGGTCAGAGTAGTAGAGGGTACCAGTAAAACACACCCACAGAATCAATTAAGCAGGGCTCATAGGGGCTCACAGAGACTGATGTGAAAATCAGCAAGCCTTTGTACGTATGTGCTAGGCCCTGTTCAAATATTTTATGATTGTGTAACTTGGTGTTCTTGTGAAACTCTTTAACAGTGTGAACAAGGGCTGTCTCTAATTCTTTTGCCTAACATTAGGACCCTTTTTCTCTTACTGAGTTATCTCATCCAGCCTTGATATGAGGTGTTTTGGGTGGCCTAGTGTGATTTAAATTGTGATGCTAGGCTCAGTTGATACCACTGGCAAGCATGCTTTTTTAAAATAAAATAAAACAAAATAAAATAAAATAAAATAAAATAAAGGGAAACCGGGGAGGAGTCTATCCAGGGGAGATGGAAGGTGGAGGGTTGGCAAGAATGGACTGAGGGGAAAGGGAAACTGCAGTTGGATGCAATGTATGAGAGAAGAATAAAGAAAAAGAAAAACTGTATTAGTAGCAATTTGCAGGTTTTAAATAGCTTTCTATATAACATTATATTAATTGCTTTATTTTATAATTACTTGCTGTTGAGAACTACTCTTCATAACTTATGTTTACCTATATACATATGGGTAAACATATACATATATGAAAAATATGTATTTTTTCATATACATATATAAAAAACTGGTGTATGTAGAATTCATGTCTGATTTTTCTAGCAAACCAAGAGGGTCAGGAACTCTGTCCCATAGAAAATTGGGAATTAATACTATAAGTATTAAACTAACACACAACTTAAAATAAATATAACAAAACTTGTAATTATCTTTAAGAAAAATTATCAACAGGCATGATAGTTCACACTTATAATCCCAACCATTACAGGAGGACAATCCAGGTTGAGGCAAGCAGATCTCTGTGAATTCAAGGCCAGACTAGACTATGTGGTATGTTCCCAACAACTCTGAGATACAGAGTCAAACATCCTCTCAACAACATAGATAGAAAGAAGGAAAAAAAAAAGAAATAAAAAAGAAAGGTAGGAAAGTAGAAAGAAACTATACATAGAACAAATTCAAAACAAATATTAAGTTAATAATTTTAAACTCATAACTTTATTAAACAGAAATGATTTACATTCCTGGTATTAAATACAGAGACATGTGTATAGAAGACGTAAATCTGACTCTATACAATTTAGGTATGTTGTGCAGCTAATAACAGAGCTCACTGGGGCTCACAGAGACAGAAGTGACAATCAAGAAACCTTTATGTGTTTAACATCAATTCTTGCATATACGTTGCAGTTGTGCAGATTAGAGTTCTTGGGCCCTCCTAACAGTGGGAGGGGGAGGGTCTCTGACTCATTGCTTGATTTTGGAACCCTTTTCTTCTTATTGATTTGCCTCATCCTGCCTTCATATAAGGATTTGTGCTTAGTCTTACTGTAACTACTTATGTTGTGTTGATTTGCTATTCCTGGGAAGCCTGCTCTTTTCTGAAGGGAAATGTAGGGGGAGTGGATATGAGGGAGGGGGAAAAGTGGGGGGCATTTGGAGGAGTGGAGGGAAGGGAAATTGTTTGGAGAGAAATATATGAGATAATATACACACACTCATATGTATTTTATATATAAACCTTTTTTATCCTTTGCCTTTCCTACCTCTCAACTCTGTTTCATAACATTCTATCACTACTTGATCTATCTCCAATTCATGTTTTCTGGTTGTGTTTTATTTACTGTTTAATTGTAGTTACAAACACATGACCACACACGTATATACAATATTTAGTCTATATGATTTCTGTGTATGTATGATTTGGAGATCTAGTTTTAATAGTTGTAATTCTAAGTTCTAACTCATTAGTGGGATTTTAGAGATACTCAAGAATCCATTGATGGAAAACATAAAATAATAATTATTTTATCTTGCTTGCAAAAGTGTTCCATTCATTTTTGGGGCAATTCCTAGAGGAACATAGTGTGTTTTTGTTTTGTTTGGTTCTTTTATTATTGTAATTTTGTCTCTGTGTTATTCCCCCTCCCAGTAAGTGATGATTGTGACATTAAGTTAGTTGCTTAACTTACCTTACTTGAAATAATACTGATTATACCAAATTTAAGAATATCATGAGAATTGCATGTATGTAACAATTAATAAAAAAATCCATAAATTTGAAAATATCAAGGAAAGATACATGGGAGGCTTTGGAAGAGGAAAACGGAAAGGCAAAATATAGTAAAAATACATTCTTAAAAAGCAATAAAAGCAACTATATCTATGTATACTATATGACTATTTTATAGCTAAAAATGATCCCATGCAATGTAACTTTTTAAAAATATTCCAAAATTTTCAACCCCAACACAATTCTTACTTAACACATTCTGTCATTATGTTTTCTTTCTAGAATAATAATGGAAGATGTACACACACACACACACACACACACTTTTGTTGCACTACTAGATATTTAGGAGAACCAAGAGTATAAATATAGTGAATTTCATTTGTTTTAAAATTTGTGAGAAAAATTTGAAAATTGAACACAGTCTCAGCATTATTTCAATATTGTGTAAAAATGCTAGAAATTGGTAATAATAATATCATCCATTGATTTTCTAACTTAATATTTTAGGCATTTCTTATCCTCTTAGGTTAACCTTAAGAATACAAAATACTTAATACAAGAGCTACAGCAACATGTTTTGAAGAAAGCATTAGCATGATGAATAGTAATAGAAATAATTTAAAAAATGTCAGCAATACTGAGAACGGATCATGGCTCTGTCTGGTATCCAGTGTTACAATAGGGAGCAAGAGAAATAGCCAGTGCAGTATAAGGATATAGGATTAGATTAATATGAATACACCATAGTTTCATAGAATTTTGCAAGGCAATGATCTTTGAAGAAACTCATCTCCAGCAAAGCTAATAAGTTTCTTCGGGACTTCATTGCATGATATCTAACTGCTATTAATCTTCTATTATTAAGTATGAAATCTGAGTAAAACCATCTGTAACTGGTTTTAACTTTTTCATGTATTCATCCCTTTTAAACCTTCTTTCTGAATTGCATTGCTCACACTGCAACTAGATACAAATTTATCAAGGTTCTGAAGGGGAAGGATTTCAAAACCTTTAACTTAGTATTCCGGTGCTAAACCTCATTATCCTTATACCTTTAATTTAGATTTGCTAATTTCTTCATTCTCCTCCATTCCCTTGACCAAATTTCATTCATATGGTGTACCTAATTTCAGAGAATCAGTCTGATTTTCTTATAAAAGTTTTGAAATAAGACATAAATATGGAGTGAGGGGAATAATTAGGGTTTATTTCATTGGAAACTAAACACAATTGTATTATAAAAATCTGTTGGAGTTTTTTGCTATTCTAACAAGCCACACCAATACATTTTGGCATGACTTCATCATATGTGGTGCGAGGTCCATATGATAAAAGATTTTCTATGAGCTCTTTAAATGTTCTACTTGGAAACCAGCTTAAGAGTTCCACTTGGATTCTTTCTCCTGTTATGACAAGCTTAAGAAATGAATCTTAAATGTGAGTGTAACATAGAAAATTGAGTAGTTCTTTGCTTTTATAAGTCTCTCAGCTTTCTCATCATGGTGTATAATGTTAATTCAGCCACATGTTATAATCTACAAGTCATAAATCATATTAACATCATAGTGCATTGGTTAAAAATTCATAGTAGGTTTTAATATTGTTTGAAACTTATTCATGACTCATTGTTCTAAGGAGTTAATGTGTTCTCATTGCCAGAAGCTTGCTTGTTTTTCTTCTGTGTGAACAATAAAATAATAAAAATTGTTTTGGTCAAATTACTTACTATTCCTAAGGAATACAAAAGGAAAGTGAATGATAGATCTGAGTCAAACTTTTTGTCTGTGTGCTTCTCACAGCTCTCTTTCTTTTCCTCTGCCCTGTGATCAGCGTGCCTGAGGTGGGGACACTGCTTTTGTTTGAAATAACAAAGTAGGCAAGTTCAAGGTCATAATCCACACATAATGTTAGAATAAGGATGAAAAGTAATTTTTTGTTGTCTTACGTCACCAATATTTAGGGCCTGTTATGAGACCTTAAAAACAATACTTCTAGCACCAAAAACTGACTTTTAAACAATGTGATTCCTAGTTTCATCAGTGAAAAGACAAATTTTTATATTGATTATTATATCTGACAAAGATCTTGCTAGTTTAGAAAGTTCTCCTCTTGCCTATAGTAAGGATTTTTGTGATCTTATTTATTAAATATTCTGAAGACAACGCAAAATCCTGAAATTTTTCTAATGGTTGCATGTAAATCTAGTATTAATATGTTTGTCTTGAATAAATCTCACAAATAATATAAGTGTATTTGTGGTTCTCATTTAATTCTTTCATGCAGCATGGACTAACAGTACCTATTTGTTTGTCCAATAGGAAACAGTGATCATTCCTTAATTATGTATACATACCTCATGCATAATAAGGAACAGAAAGAGAATGGTGTTTGATGGATTTAATATACAAACTCAGTAATACTATGCAATATTCTGAGATTATGTACGCTTAACTGAAAGACTCATCTTAACTCATTAGCCAGCCCAATCTCTATCCCTTGTTCCACATACTTTCTTATTCTGTGTAATTAATGTGTCATTACATTCTTCATTACTCACCATAATTGTGCCTTTTGTTTACTCTAACTTGCCATTGAAAATATAAACAATACATGTATAATAATGTAAAATTGTATATGACTTTTATATTATTTCTTTTATGTCAGTTGATTCAAACCGTGTCATAAAATGAACAAAAATGAAAATACAAAATATCTAGGGCCTAAGTCAATTTAATATACCAATAAGTGAGACTAGTTTACCTTCTTAGCATTTATAGGAGATTAGGAAATGGAAATTAATAGTTGGTATGATGATTTGAATGAAAGTAATCCCCACAGGCCCATAGGGTGTGGCCCTATTAGGTATGGCCTTGTTGGATGAAGTATGTCACTGTGGATGGGCTTTGAGTCCTCAAGTGATCATGTCAGGCCCAGTGTCTCCCTCTGTTCATGCTGTTTAAGGCTTTCAATGTAAACTCTCAGAGACATCTCCAGCATGATGTCTGCCTGTGTGCTACCATGTCGAGGACAAGCCTCGACAAAAATACCTCTTCTCATGGTAGGGGTGTCAGGATTTAGAAATATAGTAAAGAATATGAAGACATGAAAATAATAAGAGAGAAAATCCATACCTGTAGGTAGTTCCAGTGCATACTGAAATTGCCCACGTTTCATTTCCAATTTCATAAAATACCCTGACCCCAAAAGGTAGGAGTAAGACAAAAAACTGCATTAAAATGATACAAGGAAATGAACAGTTGAAGGTCACTGGCTACATCCATAGTTAAACCTTCTGTTGCTAGGACAAAACAAAGTCACACTCACACCCTAGACCAAAACATTCTGCAGGCAAACCATTCCATGAGTGAAATCCAGTGTTATCTCCATAAAGAAACTGGGCCTTTAGTCAGATCATTAGAGTTTTGCTTGAGGTATCTACTCTCTATTTCAAAAATATAACATCTGGTTATTAGCCATACCTGTTGAACAATAACCTTGAGAAAGCATAACTTTCTAATCCAAATCTAGATTGGACATTTGAGGTAGAAACACAATAACATTGAAGAAATAGAGATAAGTTCCAATTCTCTGAACTTGGGTTAATGTGAAAATACGCTCACATTTTGTGCCTCCACACCACCATGATGAAAATGAACTGAATCTCTGAACTTCAGTCCAGTCCCAATTAAATGCTGACCCTTGTAAGTGTTGTTGTGGTCATGATGTCTCTTCACAGCAATAGAAACCCTATCAAAGACAGCTGGTCTACACTGGAACTTTGTTAGAGAGCTGTTGAAATATGCAACATTCCTAAGAACATTCTCTAAATCGTCATTATTTTCTATTATTATTTTAATACATTTTATTTTATCCATGTCGTATAGTAAAATGTGTAGATCCCTGGAAATTTAGTAAAAGAGATATAAATGTATCTTTCCGTGGCACAGTTGTTTGAATATTCCCCATTTGGCTCAGATGTTTGGATATTTGGTAACTGGTTAATGACAGTGTACGATTATGTTATAAAGTTATCATTTGAGAAAATATGTCTCTGGATATATTTTGAATTTTAAAGTAATAATTCATTCACAGTGTACTGTCTCTATTTCATGCTTGCAGTTTAAGATATTAGCCCTTAGTTTCTTTCTCATCCAGCCATAACTCTGTTCTTTCATCAGGTGTCCTAACCCTCTGCAAACATATGCCCAAGTAAATTATTTGTATTATAAATTATCTTGGTCAAAGTGTTTTTTTTACAGCAATAGCAAAGTAACTAATATGTACAGGAAAAAAATCATGTGTTTATTAACACAAGCACCTAAACTAATCTACAGATTCAGTGTTTCCCCTAAAACCACACATAGAGAAATGGATTAAGAATGTTCTAAACCAAAATAAATAATTAAAAGAAATCTGGAAACATAGTGTAGACATTGGAGTGAAACCTAAAGAAGAAGATGTAAATAAGAATATGATAGGATAATATAAAAAATGGAAGTCAATATTTACACTGGTGCTATAATAGAACATTGTTCACATATGCAACATTTTTCCTATATTCATATTTTTGACTCCACTATGTTCTACTATTTCTTTGATTTATTCTATTTTATGTATGTTATGTATCTGTTGGCAAGTTGAAAACCTGTGGGAATTGGTAATCTTCTTCTAAAATATGGGTCTAGGGGATCAAACTCTGGTTGTCAGGATTGGAGGGCAGTAGCTCTGCTCATTCTGATCAATTCTCTTTTCCTAAATGCCCTGAATTTGGCAGCACAAATCCCTTCAGGGAGAATGTTTGAATATTTTTCTGCTTCTTAATGCTCTCTTTTCTTTTTCTTGTAGGATCCCTGTTTAATCACAAGGTGGCCTCAAACTCAGACTTCCAAATAACTGAGAATGTGATCATGCATTCTATGTCAGACTGTTTATCAATTTAAAAATCTTTCTATCAGCACTGATACGAGAACTCGATAAAACTGGAGTTATAGAAATTCACAGAAAGATTCATTTGAGTCTTTGTAAAGGGACATTGAGGAATTAAATGCAAATATATATATATATATTATTGCTAAAGGATGTGTGTGTATTTCATATTTCTATTTGCAAATAAAACTTGGGCATTTTCAATTGTATAGGATATAAACCACTAAATTTACATAACTTGTTCTTAAGCAGGAAAAATATTTTATGAAATATTTTCATAATTTATTGCATAGGTACCCCCCAAAATTGGTCAATATGAAAGATTTATTTATAGTACTCATTTGCTGATTAGATTCTCATTTGAATTTTTTTCAAGAAAATTCATTGAACCACTTCTTATTCTGTGGTTATGGCTAAGAGTATTTCAGTGGCAACATAAACATGTCTGGGGTGTGTCCTTGCTGATATCACATTAATTTTCAATTACATTAGAATTTATTATGCATTAAATATGCCTTGAACATTCTTAATGAGTAATGAGTTGGGACTATAACTAGTTGGTAGTATTGTCAGACAAAAGCTACATTTTTATTTTAAATAAAATATAAAGTAAACTTGGTGTTTTTTATATGTTCTAAAAATAAACAGCAATTCCTGAACTAGAGTAGAGTGGTTAAGACACTAAAATACATGGCTGGTAAGATGGCAAGTTCTTGGTTTGTATGCAAGCCTGGTGGCCTGAGCGCTTTTCCTAAAACTCATGTAAAAGTGAAAAAAGACAACAAATCCACATTTTATCCTCTGGCAACTACATCTGCACCATTGCACATATAACCTTACTTCATACTCGCAAACATAATAAAAAAATATAAATTAAATAATTTTCCATTATTATGGACATATATTACACACAATAGCAGTAAATGAATAAATAAATAAACAAATATACCATCAGGTAAAAGTACTTGTACAAGATTTGACCCAAGTTCCACCCTGAAATCCCATAGTAGAGAATTAATTCCCAACAGTTATTCCTGACTCCACATATGTGAAATGGCACTATCGTCCCAATCCATTCATTAATTCATTCATTCACTCTCTCAAACACAAAATAACAGTAAATAGATTTTTAAAAGAGCATTTGATGCTAATAATTTTTTCTAGAATTATTGTAGGTTAGTTCTGTGAGCTGACATCCATAGTTTGGCCCCTAAGCTCAAAAGTTACAATTTTCTTCAAGTTATAATGATTATAATGATATTAGAAAAGGGGAGCACTGAATATAATTAGGCTATGAGATTAGAAGTATCAGAATTTTAGAAGTGTCATCTCAGGAATATAAACAGAGAATATTGCCCGTCACCTTCTTCCTGCCAGGTAAAGATACAACAAAGGGTAGTTATCTGTGAGCCATAATACTTGTCCTATCCAGAAAATCAATCTATAAACTTTCTGTTTTTGTACACTAACTGAAGAGAAGTCTGAGAAATGCATAAATGCATGTTTCCTATTTCAACCACCTGGTCTTTGGAAATTGGTTACAACAGCTCCAATAGACGGACAAAGACAAACATGGGAAGAGGACAGTTATGGGCAGTGAGTTAAAAAATTAAGCAAGAAAATGAGACCAAGGTGCTTGTGAGAAGTCTGACCCATTATTTACAACCCTCTCAGGTCATCAAAATGCCAAAGTGAAGCAACTTATAAAATATGAAGAGATGAGATGAAGGGGTTTGGATCATAACTTGGCCATGTTTACCAGAGAACTTAATGCAAAACCCATTTGCTAGCACCATGCCACTGCTAGATTCTTTCTTCGAGTCACATTTGCTATGGTAATTTAGAGGATTGCATACACTTGTTGAAATATGTTCTTCAAATCCCAGCGGTGAGGAATATTTCATGAATAACATATTAAGTTGTAGATAATCCTCTACCAAGAGATACTACTGCATATGCACTTTGATAGTTTTCCAGTTGAATAAGCTGAAACAAATCTGTGGTTAGGAGTTCTATCAATGATCCGTTGTTTCTGTATTGATTTATTTGGGATGAAAAGAAACCAATAGGTAAACAAAATGTGTCAGGATGAGGAGTTATATATTCTTTTATTGCCATTTATTTGAAAGAGCCCACATATAAACAAGATATTATTTCAAATACACACAAATAAATCTTTAGATTGAAGTGCATGATTAGATATAAAGACAGAGAACATGTAGGTATGCATATAAATATTTCAATTGATCTTAAAGTATTTATATCTTTATATAAAATCTATTTGTTTTTTCAACTTATTTATCAAACATTTTTATTTATTCTGTTAGTTTGAATTCAATATTTTTAATTAAAAGAATTTGAGGCTCCAAAGCTACAGAGAAACCCTGTCTTGAAAAAAAAAACAAAAAACAAACAAACAAAAAACAGTTGTAAAAGAATTTGTATGGTTAACTATGCCACTTGAATACATAATATCAGTAACATTCTAAAATCTTTTACAGAAAAAAATGAACATAATATTTAGTTATATAACCAGCATTTTTTTATTATTTTAGTTTCCTTCTTTTCAAAATCCAAAATAACTCACATCCCTGTGATTTGTGATTCTTGTCTTGGCCTAAGAAGTACAAGAGAGATTAGGCAATTTGGCTGAATAAAGCCATATTGATTTTTAAACATATAAAAAGCTGTTGAATTATGAGTAATTCCTTTCATATTTCATCTTGAACTGAGCATTGATTATTCAAAACTATCATGTTTAAAAGTGAATAGGGTTTACAAGCTACAAATGACATTTTTAATGAATTAGGTTTTGCGGTTTTGGCTCCTGGGTTTTAAGAAAATGAACTCCAGACTTACACAGATAAAAATGCAAAAGCAAGATATAAACCACAGGTGACTATA
>LOJH01038253.1:0-15089 GCA_001685095.1 Ellobius talpinus | reverse complement strand
CTTTGGAAGAGCAGGCAATGCTCTTAAACTCTGAGCCATCTCTCCAGCCCCCAGACTTACTTTTAATGTGCACTTATGCTTCAGTCTCTTGAAAGCCAGAATTATAAGTGTATGCTACCCATACCTGTCCTTAGAATTAGTTTTCTTTTTAGAATTTTTAAACTATTTTATTAAGTGTACAACTGTTTTGCTTGTATGTCTATCTGTCTGTACACCACTATGTTCAGTGCCCATGGAACCCAGAAGAGGGCATGTGAGATCCCCTGGAATGGGATTTACCGACGCCTGTGAGCCACCACATGGGTGATGAGAATTGAGCCCAAGTCCTCTGAAAGTTCAGCCAGCACTCTCGGCTTCCCAGACATCTCTCTGGTCCCAGTTTTCTCGGTGTACTTATTTAAAATGGGAGATATTAAAAGGTGTTTCTTGTTGATATAAAAGGTAGACTAGATCTAGATGGTGCACAGAAGAGAGGTCGTTAGGTCTCTGAGAGACACCACTGCAAGGCAATTGTCAGTAACCAGGGAGGCTGGAGGCCCCAGCTGGAACTGGTGTAGCACGTGGATGGAGCTCATGCTTCATGCGTGACATCACTTCGTACTTAGAAGGAATTGGAGCCTTGTGTTATGATTAGAGTCATGAGCTGTCTTCCTTTGTGCCAAGCAATGGCTTATTTTCATTGTCCTTTGGAATGTTCTTGTTCTGTCGTGCAAAAGCCTGTGTCACCCTATGGTCTCCTAGGAATTATAAAAGAATAATAAACTTTTGAAAGCACTTTACAAAATTAAAGAATTATAGAAATGCTAAGTGCTTTATGTGGTCATTGATTTAATCTTATAATGTGTAGATGGTTTTTCCAGCTCAATGTGGATTCTATAATACATACTTGTTCTTATTCTGAGTTTTCACTTTCTGATTTTATTGCCTCCTTATGTGTTTTTGCTAGTTCAGCAATAGTGACTAATTTAAAATTATTTATTGTAAAGCAAAAATAAAGTGAAACTGAATTTTCTAGCATAAGTCAAATTCTTTGGGTTTATTTTTTATTCTTTATAGAACAGAGCATAAAGACTATAGTTCTAACTAGGCATAGTGACTCATGCCTGTAATTCCAGCAGTCAAAGGTTGAGACAGGAGGATTGCTGCGAGTTCAAGATCAGATTGGACTATGTAGTGTGAGACCCTGTCCCCACTTCAGAAAGACTGTAGACCAAGCTAATTGGACATTTGCGGATATGGAGTTATTACTTTGGAAGTTACTTAATATTCTACTCTTCATTAATATTATCTGTAAATCATCATCTGATAGGGTATATATGAACATGCTAGTCGAGTTCTAAAATAGTACAAAGACATTATGGTTTGAGAAACATGAGACCTCAGACATTTATGGCCAATTAAACTCCTGTCTTTGCTGTGGGTTTTATGTGAATAAAGACACAGGTAGATCTGTTTTGTTTAGGTTTTTTAAAGATTTATTTATTATGTATACAGTGTTATGCCTGTATATATGCCTGCACACCAGAAGAGGGCACCAGACCTCATTACAGATGGCTGTGAACCACCATGTGGTTGCTGAGAATTGAGCTCAGAAGCCAGTGACCTTTACTAGTGAGGCGTCTCTCCAGGCCTCTGGAAGTCTAAACTCTGAAATGCTGATATTCTGTTACTGTTCGACAGAAGTGTTGCCTCTTACCTGAGATAACAGACAGTGTCTGCCAGAGGGAGGTAGTTGATACATGTAGCCCTTGTGTTATATGTCACATTCATAATAATATGAGTCCATATAAAAGAATTTTTTGTAAAGTTATCTTGAAAAGAATTAAGTAGCTGGATTCTGACCAGGCATTTTCACTCACATGGCTTCCTAGTGCAGTGTTTAGCACATTCAGAGGATTGTTTTCTCATTAGAGTATTAAAATAGCGTATTGTTCTCCAATTGCCAAATTGACTCATCCATAGTTTCCTGCCTTACAGTCCATCGATGCTATTGGTGATTCATTCCTTGTCTAGAAAAGATTTTTAAAACACATAATACTAAGTAAAAAGTTAAGGGTGAAATTTTAAAAAGAGAAAGAAAGGAAGGAAAGGAGAAAAGAAGGAAGGAAAAGAGAAAGCAGGCCTTCTCTCTAAAGTAAAAAATGTGCAGCACCAAATATGGCCACCAGAGGGTGCTGAGTAGCCAAAGACCTAGTGCTGTCACGGAGTCCTTGTGAGAGGGGACTTCAGTAAATGACACTGTCAGCGTTCATGGAGCTCGTGGCTCTAGGTTCTTTACCCCCACAAACTATTGATCTGGAAGTGGCCCATCTATCTGACTTCTCAAGGACAGTGATCAGCCGGAAGTGTCCCATCTTTCATAGATGTCTGTACCTCCTGAGCTTCCTGCTGCTCTTCACCTCTGCCTCGCTCAGGGCTGCTTACTCAGAAGACACTGCCATTCAGCTAATGTTGGAGTGTTTGCTTTTATCCCTTTCTACTGGTTCCTAATGGTTACATTCTTTGTTTTTTGATGTTTCAGGACAGGGTTTCTCTGTGCTCCTTTGGAGCCTGTCCTGGAACTCTGTAGACCAGGCTGGCCTTGAACTCACAGAGATCTGCCTGTCTCTGCCTCCCGAATGCTAGGATTAAAGGTGGTGGGATTAGCCACCACCTGGCTAATGATTACTTTCTTAATGGGTCTTATGACCTTTCACAAGATAGTTACCAGCTGTTCACCATTTAGCCCCTCTCTAAGGTGGGTAAGAAGCCCACTACCTCTCTAGGAGTCATGCTCAGAGCCAAAATTTGCCAGGGTAAGGGAAATCCACTGCCACCATTCTGGACACTGAGATCAGTGAGAAAGAGTTTTGGGTGACTGGAAATTTAGAAGGCAGTTAACAAAATCAATAGATGCCCATGTTTAAGAGTCCTTTCTTTTCTGAGCATCGTAGTCTGGGCAGTAAATGTGGATGGTGGGAATGAGGACAGTCTTCTAACAGGCCTTGTAGTGAGACACTTGGCACATCTGTGGGAAGAAGCGACAGCCAGAGCCATGCTTGCCTGCAGCTGGGCTGTTGTGCTTGGTGGCGGTGGGCTGGTGGGATGCGGGTCTCTGCCTAGAAGAGCAGGAGCTGAAAGAGTTAGTCATGTGGATGTCCCTAATAGAAAAGGATAAAACTCTGACATCTGCAAAGGGCAGTGTGTGAGAACCAGCTTGGGGAATGTGATTCCGTCTAACAATCATTTCTGTGCAAATTTAATTGATGTTTTGGTTTTGTGCCTCTTCTGAACTAGGACGGCCAGGAGCATGTTCTTCACAGTATTCTTGCTAAGGATGCTGCTGCTGCTACTGCCACTGCCGGGTGTCAGGTACCCACTGCTAGGTCTGCTCATCTCTTGGGATTGGGAATAACATGATATTGTCTGAGAATACAAAATAGTTCCAGAATAATTATCCGTTGCATAAGCTATTCTTTGAGCAACAGAATATATCAGCCACTTGCAACAATATATGGAAAGTTCCTCAAGAATACGTTGAATTTAACAGTTGCATAGCTATTTTATTATTTTTTCCACCGGAGGTAAACCAGCGGTATGGCTTTCATTTGCTTAGTAATTAAAGATGCATTTTCCCCTTTAATCCTTATTAGAATGGACTTTTTAAAGAGCAGGCTGAAATTTCATCCTGTAAAATAAAATGTAAAGATTTACTAGTAAAACTACTTCATATTAATGTGTATTATTCAAACCAGAGCTCACATTCTGATCCCCAAGTTTCCACTCACAACCACAGCCTCCTGGCATCCCCGTGTGTAGATGCAAAAGGAGATTAACTACTCTTTGTGAAGCCCCCAGCTAGGCTGTGCCTCTGCTGTCACGTTAGTAGTGAAGCCTCTCAGAGAGCAGGTGTCTGGCTCTAGGAGAGGCAGGCCAGAGCCTGACTTCCTCAGAGAGTACAGCAGCTTGGCACTGCCCTGGTACTTCCAGCCCCTGGGGACATTTGGGAAGGTACTTATTTTACAAAGTAGTACTAGAGGCCAATTCTTTAATGCCTTGTGCTCTGCTCAGTGAACTGGTCTTTTAAAATTAGAATGTTTTGCTCTTCTCACACTTTTTTCATTGAAAACCAGTAAAGTCTTTGCAGCCTGTTCATTTACTGTAGGTCTAAGTGAAACTTGCTGTGGGTGCTTATTCTAATGGTCGTTTGTCATGACACTGGCATGTCACTTCTTGCCCTTTGGGTGATGTATGCGTATCACTTATCTGAGATGATTTAGGGCACAAACACTGTTTTCCTCTCTCATAGAACCACATCCAAGACAATAATAGCTACTTCATGTTCACTTGGTCTCATTTTATACCTCCCTTGACCTCAAATTGATAGCATTTATGAACATCTCTTCATGTGTGTGTGGTATAATGTCCAAGTTCATACATGTGTGAGTTGCACGTGCACATGTATGTATACTTGTGGAGGCCAGAGGTCCGTGTTGGATGTTTTCCTCAGTTACTCTTAATTCTTTAACGGTCTCTCCCTGAACCTGGAACTCACCAATTTGGCTAGACTGGCTGGCCAATCAGCTCGAGGGATCAGCTCATCTGTACGTTCCTTGCCCCCCCATCCATGCTGGCATTACAGCACCCAGTTTGTACATGGACTACGGGAGTCTGAACTCGCCTTCCTGCTTGCACAGTGTCCTCTCACTGAGCCCTCCTCCCGGTCCTGAGCTGTGCTGAGACTACTGCTAGAGAAGCAGCCAGGGGGCGCTGTCACCCAGACTCCTTAGACTCACTAGGCTTGGGATCGTGCCCTCCTGTCCGTGCCTGGGTATCTTCTTGGAGTTTTAATTGAATCCACATTGTCTGTTTATAGCTTGGAAACTAAGTGCTGTTGTAGCCACAAACTATGCCGTAAGATGGAAAATGCTAAAATAGTTCCTTACTGGGAAATTTTATTTTCTAAGCTTGTATGACAAGGAACAGTGCTGATCTTGGGTACCCACCTTACTGCTGCCATCTGTGTTTTCAATCACATAATTCGTGTTTTAAAAGAACCATAGATTTTAATGCTTTATAACTAGTGTATTGGGATCCTAGTTATTTCTAGGTGTTGCTTCATGATTAAAACATTATCAAAAGAAATTATCCATTACTATCTCAGCTTCCTGATTTGTGTGTTATGGCTGTATGTGTTTTTAATTAGAAAGTGATTTTTCTAAGTAAAGTGAATTTTTACATATTTATGCTATAGAAATACTTACACAGTCATAGGTATTGTGATGTCACTACAGCAGGAAATTCTATTAGTCCCCCTTGGTGACTGAGTATGAGCCAGGCCCATTGTGCTTCCTTCCGTGTCTGCTTGCCCAGGAGTGTTACGTGATGGCGTTGTTAGTGTTTCGTAGCATACTTGGCAGAAGCGACGCATCTAAAACGATGGTCTTTGTTATAAACATGACTGTCTTAGACAAATGTAATGAGTGTTTGATAGCGTGTGCCACTGCCCTTAGATGAAATTCATGAAGTGTGCTCAAAATGCCCCATTTTCCCCAAGATAGTCTTTCTGTTTCCTTCACAGCCCCCACTCAGGGCTGGGCAGAGGGCTCAGTAGGTCAGCTGCCAGCCTTGCACAGTTTACCTTCTTGATGTCTCACACATACATGACACCATACCGAAGAGAACTTTCTGTTGCTGTAGGATTGTCACTGGTGTCCATTGTAAAAGAAAGCCGCCTCCTGTAGCAGCCAGACCCTTCTTCCTAGTAGACTAGACATTGTGTGTAAGAACATGCCACTTTTTGTGCTTTCAAAAAAAGACCTACAAAAGAAAGTCAGTGTCCTAGGTACCAGTCCCAACACTAGACACTCATGGCTGGGCTAGCCTCTGGTAAATGTCCCTTTGCTAATTAATGCTTGGGAAGAAAGGAGGAAGGAGGAGGACTGGGCACTGGAGGTGGTGGGGAATACGATGGCTTCTGGAGTCTCACTGATGAAGACACCCTAATAAGCCTCCCATCGGGCCTGCTCTGTGCTGGTCAAGATGCTCCTCAGCACATGGTGGCAGGGCCCTGGCTTTGTGGGCCCTGAAGCCCTGTTTGTTTCATTTTCCTCAGGAATTGCCATTCTCTGCTGGGCAGGAATTCTGTCAGTGGCCACAGAATCAATTGGGGATGTTAAAAGCTTAAGCTTATAGTTAAATTTTAAAAACTAGCTAAGGCATGGTGTTGCACACCTTTAGTCCCAGGACAGCCAGGGCCACACAGAAAAACCCTGTCTCAAAAAAACACAAAGAAACAATAACAACAAAACGTAAAGGCTTAATTATTTTTTTAAGTAGACAATCTAATGGAAGGAGAAGAAAATGGAGTTTTGTTTGTTTGTTTTGTTTTGTTGTTTTCTGTTTTTCCCTTACCTAGATTAAATTCAAGCAAGAGTACTTCAGCGAGCCATTCATAGGGAATGGTGGCGCCTACAGAAAAGAGAGACTGGTTCCGCGGCCAGTTGTGAACTGAGCTAACCCAACATGTAAACTCACTATGCCACTAAATTAAGGCTCAGTGAACACATCGCTGGGCATTTGGAGAGCTCATTGGTGTAGACACTGGTTATCACAGGCTTCTGTGGGCAGAGCCAAGGCCTGCAGGATACAGGACTGTGGTGTACTGTAATAAGGAAGAGTCACGTGAACCTTCCTGATCCCTCGAGATTGTAGAGAAGAATCTCCACTGTTCCTGTGCTCCCAGAGAGGAGGTCAGAAGTGATCATCCTGCCTAAGTGGCTTCAACAGTAAAGGGGACAGTACCCCTAAGGGTTAGGCTGCCCATAAGAGGACAGATAACCAGCAGTCCCCCAGACCGGGGCAAGAGCACAGAAATTGCCCCCACTGTTGGCAAGACACTAGGATTCTCCTCCAGCACCAGACGAGTGAGACCTGACAGGATAAACCTTGGCCACACCCCATGAAAGGAAACAGGGGCAAAATTCACATTTAATATGAGATTGAAGTTCATAATTACTCTAGGCTTGTTATGACTAAAAATACCAGAAGCCAGTAGGATACATGCAATTTTTTTTGGGGGGGGACAGGGTCTCTCTGTGGCTTTGGAGCCAGTCCTGGAACTAGCTCTTGTAAACCAGACTGGCCTCAAACTCACAGAGATCTGCCTGCCTCTGCCTCCCAAATGCTGGAATTAAAGGTGTGCGCCACCACCACCTGGCAACACGTGACATTTTTTAGGGATATCAGAGAAATATTGCATCATACAGCTGAAAATATTTGTTAGAGAAAGAAACTATTTTAAATTTATATAATGATTCTACAGAGATGTGGCTGCCTTATCAGCTACTTATAGAACTATTTTAAGCACTGTGCACACGCACATGCACACATATGCACATGTGTTTACAGGGTGCTGTACACCTTATTTGTGTGTTTGTTCCAAAACAGGATCTTTCATTAGTCTGGGGCTTGCCAGTCATTCCCCGAGATCCTCACATCTCTGCCATTTAGTGCTGGGGCTACAAGTGCCAGTGCCTCACCAGCCACTCACATGGGCTCTGAGGCCTGAACTTGTGTCCTTACACTTGCGAGTGCTCTGCCTACTGCACACTCTCTCCAGCCTGAGCATGCTGTTTAGTTTTTGTTTTATTTTGATTTTTAAATTACATCCTACTTATTTGTTGTGGTACACACATGCTCTAGTAAAAGCATGGCCGTCAGAAGACAGTCGTCAGAGGCTGGGTCTCCTCCAAACATGAGGGCTGTGGGGTCCGCACTTGAGGCACCATGTTTCGGCAGCAGGTCTCTGACCCACCAGGCCATCGCGCCCCTGCATGTTGGTTTTCTGGTGTTGGTTGTAGTCTTTCATAACAAGTATCTTTCATATTGGTAAATGTTTAATTGAACTAGATAATCACTTACTTGGTAATCCCTTATTTATGTCTTTGTGTTTTAAACTTTTGAAAGTGTTAATCAAAATTGCTGAAATGCATCAATCAAAGCTAATATTTTTTTCTAACTGCCCTTTATATATCCAGAAAATTTTATTTACTGTTCAGTTTTTAATAACTCAGTTTTTCTTAGCCTGGACCTGGGATGTTAAAGGTTTTTACTGTACGAGCACAGTTGTATTTGAATCATTTTTCTGATTATTTTTAAGACAAAACTACTTAGTAGAAACTGAAAAACATAAAAGGGAACGGCGTCAATTGCAACTAAAGAGTGCAGCTCAAATTCCGTTATTCTCAAATGTGCGGCCAAGACCTTTCCAGAGGGAGACAGTGTAACACTGCTGGCCAGCCTAATCCACCTGCTCCATCCTCGCTGCACATGGCACCAGACCGTCCATGGGCACCTGAGCAAAGTCCTGCGTGTGTGAAGGGGACATTGCTTACTACGGATTTCCTCAGATCATATTTCTATTGGTAAAATATGGAATCTGCCTCAAAGGCTGTGGAGAGAAATATTTATTTCACTAAACAGCTGATCAAAAGGAAAACATATACAGCCATTTCATTGGATCACTTGTGACTAGAATGCAGTAATTCAGGGTTTCTATTGCTGGGAAGAGACACTGTGACTATGGCACCTCTTATAAAGGAAAACTGGGGGCTGGCTTTCAGTTCAGAGGTTTAGTCTGTTGTCATCATGGTGGGAAGCATGGTGGCATGCAGGCAGACACGGTGCTGGAAAAGGAGCTGAGAATTCTACATCCAGATCAGCAGGCAGCAGGAAGAGAGTGAGACACTGGGCCTGGTTCAAGCATCTGAAACCTCAACCCACCCCTAGTGACACACTTCCTCCAACAATGCCACACTTACCTACTCTAACAAGACCACACCTGCTCCAACAAGGCTACAGCTCCCATTAGTGCCACTCCCTTTGGGACCATTTTCTTTTAAACCATCACATTCCATGCCCCTATAGACTTGTAACCATACCCTAATGCAGAAATGTATTTAGTCCAACTTCAAATGTCCCCATAATCTATCACAGTCTCAGCAATATCTAAAAGTTCAAAGTCTGTTCTGAGATTCATATAATCTCTTAACTGTAATCCTCTATAAAATCAAAATCAAAAAGCAGATCATATACTTCCAACATATAATGGCACAGGATATACTTTGCCATTCCAAAAGGGAGGAAGGGAGCATAGTGAGGAAATACTGGACCAAAGCAAAACCAAAAACCACAGGGCAGACTCCAGTCTCTGCATCCCCATGTCTGATGTCAAAATGCTCTTCAGATCTCCTACGTTTTCTCAGCTTTGTTGACTGCAGCACACTTGCTTCTCTTGGGCTGGTTCCATCCCCTGTTAGCAGCTCTCCTCTGCAGGTGTCCCGTGGCTCTGGCATCTCCAACATCTTGGGACCTCTAAGGCAATTCAGCCTTCTTCACGGCTTCATACAATGACATTTCTTGGCCTCCATGCAGGGACTCCCCTGACACATGCCTGGCCCCAGCAGCTTTCCTTCATTGCAGGGGGAGACTGTATAACTCCTTTCTTCTACCCTTGACTCTAAAACCAGAAACACGTGGGCGAAGCTAATAGCTCTGCTGCTGGGGCTGGAACATGTCACCCTTGTCCAGTCGCATCTTCACCAGCTCTGTCTTCAGTGGATCCCTTCACTGTCTATGCCTGGCCGTCCTGAAACTTGGTCTGTAGAGCAGGCTGCTCTCAAAGGCAGAGATCTACCTGCCTCTGCTTCCAGAGTGTTGGGATTAAAGGTGTGCAGCACCACAGCTGGCTGTCATGTGACATTGATGTGAAATCCCCTTTGTCCTCAGTGCTAGAAAATAAACCATAAAAAATAAACTGATGCTTCAGATTCCCGACTGCACCCCAGTGTCCTCGCAGACCTGTGTAGGCTGGTGGGTGGCTCACCTATGCTCACCAGGCCTTGGTCTGTTTCCCTTGGGGAAGTAAGTGTGACAGACTGCATAAAGATTCTGAGCAGTGAAGTAAGAGCTGTGTCTCAGATGGAATCATAGGGGAAAGGTACATATTGCTCCAAGCCATAACCAACTTGAAATTGTCTGAGGCATGAGTGGATAAATCTTACAAAATGCTATAGGCAATCCTGCATTGAAATTACCATAGAAAATTATTGTTGTCAGGTATTCTGTTGGTAGTTCATATCGGTAGAATTGCTAGCAGATGGGAAAATAGATGAGTCAGGGTACAGTATTAGCAGTCCATGTTTTTTTAATCACAGGCCACTAATAATGTCTGCAGCATCTGTGAGATTTGTTTAAACAATTTCTAGGAAGAGTTTGTTTTCCCAGTAAACACAATAAACCTTGTACAGTATTTTCTTGATGGACTATTTGACTAAACGTGTTAACATTTATTTACATGCAAGACTGTTTGCTTCATTGTAGTGGTGTCTCATTTATTCTGACATATTGATTATGCCAACAACTCATAAACCCATTAAGCTTGAAATGTTACCACATTTATACACTTGAAAACTTTGTCATTGACCTAGCAAGGTGGCTCAGTGGTAAAGATCTATGCCACCCGACACCAAACCTGACAACCTGAGTTCAGGCCCAGGACCAGAATGTTAGAGAGAACCAATTCCTGCATGTTGTCCTCTGACCTCCACATACTCAGACGTATGCAAAATAAGTAAATGAATAAACATTTTTAAAATCTTTATATTCTTTGTATCTGTTGCTTGTTTTTTAAGACTTTTAAGAATATCTCCAGTAATTAAAATATGTTTGATAAACATAATATAAAAAAATCCAAGGATTTTTCTCTCCAAGATGGTTAAAATTATTTTAGAAAGTAATTCAGTCTTGCTATTTAAATGTGATATTTTAGTTTGGAGAGTAAAATAAATGTGTAACTTAAAGATCTGCCAGCGCTTCCTGGTTATAACAATGTTCAGGTTTTCTCGTACTTAGGAATAACCCTAATTGCTGAGTTTAGACTGCAGAATTATCTATCATTAGGGTAACTTAAGTTTATGTACCTTTTTCTCTTTTTGTATCCCCCCATTTTTCTTAACCTTATTTTTCATCTCCACTTTTACATCACTGACTTGTTTGTACTGCTGATTTACGAAGTACTTTTGACATTTTTATTTAATGAGCAGAATCCTATGTGCCCTTCTGTCTGTTGTCAAAAGTCATGGGCTTTTCCTGAAAGTCTTATTTAAAACAGAAACAAACTAGCCAATTAACCTGAAGCCTAAGAAAAGGACAGTTCTGTCTCGCCCAGTGGTTCTCTTTTCTCATTTCAAATGTTCTACACAGGTTCTCCTCTGTAGACGTTCCCTGGATGGTTCAGCTTGGCTTAGAGACCCTGGGAATTTCTTAGTAGCCATGATGTCATGGCATTAACTTCCCTGTAGGCCTGTTGGGGAGACTTTTGCTACGTGGAAACATAAGCAAATATCCCATGAGATTTCGTTTAAGATACTTCCACACTTGTGGGATGAACGTGTTTAATGGAAACCGTGAGCCTGTTTCCACACTTCTGCCTTCTTGTTTGTCTGCATTGTAAAACCACCCAAGAAAATCTTTCAGTTTTTAATGAAAAGCACAAAATGTTATTTTAAACATTTGAGATCTAACAGGTCAGAAGTACATACCTTGATACTGTGCTGGATAATCCCCTCACCAAAATTAAATGGTCGTAACTGGTTTGTGGACTTTGTGTTTCCTTCAAGGCCAGGCAGGAGAAAAGTCCTATATGTGAGCTTGCTTCAGAGAGAGGCATGGCGGGGAAGGGAGGAGAAGTAAAAAGAGAAGTTTGGGATTTTCCCCCACAGACTTAACGGTACGGTAGCTGAGTGCCAGTTACCGATGTGGTGGAATGGGAGGACCACAAGTTGCAGCAACACAGAAGCAAATACCAAAATACCAAAATTAATTTCTCCCAGGTTCGTGCAATTTAATTTACCTGATTTCAGAAATCGGTCTCACTTTGTTTTTATTTGTATATCTTGCCCTGATGCTGTGGGAACTTCTTCAGCCAATGGTCTTTGAGATGCTGGCCCACTTTGGGTGTGGTCTTGAGTACTATGCAGAGGTAGGGACGTGGGCAAGCCCCCTGGCTGCTGGATTTGTGTATTTGGTTCCTGTTCCCCACTCATACAACAGACTGCTGATCTGTGAGTCTACCCCTAAAGCACCCTTTATTATATTCCATTCTGAGCCAGTGTGGGACTACTTCATTGTAATAGACTACATCTGGTGCCCAACCTGGATCCCAAGTCCACGGGCCCAGACGGTCTCCACCCCCGCCCACCTGGCTTGATTTCACCTACTAAGCAGTTTGTTTTTGTTTTTTTCCAAAACCCCTCCGCAGCTGAGCTACTCCTTTGGCAGGCCCGCTGCACAGCAACTTGGCAATAGTCAACTACACCCCTGATTGATTAAGTTATAGGTAATGGGCTGTTAGGAGGCAGGAATTGTTGGAGGAAGGAGGTCTCAGCAGGTGTGTTTTTGAAGGGTCTCTCTTGTGTGATCTCCTGTGCCCCTCTGTGCTCTGTCCATAGTGAGGTGATCAGCTTTCTTTCACAATGTCCCCCACCATTCTGTTCTGCATAACCACAAGTCCAGAAACACAGGACCCAGCTGCTGGGAATCACAGATTCTAAACCCGTGAGCCCAGTGACCAGGAGCCACAGGCTCTAAACCCGTGAGCCCCGTCACCAGGAACCACAGGCTCTAAACCCGTGCACCTCCCTTAAGTTGTCTGTCTCGGGTTTGTCACAGTGACAGAAAGCTGACTGACAAAGCCTCTGCTGCACCAAGGTGTGGGTACTCTTTGATGTCAAGACCGTGTACAGACCATATGATCAGGAGAGAATCCTTTTTCCCGTATAACTTCCTCCATCGTAGGCTTCAGTTCTGTCTTAAATGCTGCTGATTCCCGAAGTCTGTGTCCCAAGCCCCGAATAAATAATTTCTCTCTGGTGATTCCACCTCGATGCCTTCTTTCCACCTCTAACTCACTGAGACTAAAGTCACTTCCCTGCCTTTATTGCTGATACGAAACGCAGCTGATTACCTATGCTTCCAGCCAGTCAACGAAGACACCTGCCAGTTCTCAGTACCTCTCTCCGCATCCTCTCCTGCTCTGCTGTTTCATCCCCAGCTTCCCCGTGGACCACTAAATGCTGATGGTGGGTCTACTGTCTTTCCCTCCATGATAATCGATTTGCTATTTAAGAAATTTCTCTAAATTTCATCTATGATCATTTCATAGGTAACATTTCATGTCGTGGAAGTTTTATAGTTACCCTTAAGAACCATAGCCATCCGTTTTTGCCTCCCCCCGCCCCTCCTCTCTCATCTCGTCTTTTGTTTCTCTTCTTAACTCTCCTCAGCCTGCTCAGCCCCTCCAAAGATGACGCACATGTGTGCATCCTGTACACAGCCCTGCTACCATTTCCAGCTTTCTCGCGCTCCAGTGAGCTCTCTGTGTGGTCCCTCCTTGCCAGCTAAGTTGCAAGCTTGTAAGCAGCCTTTTATTCATGTCTTTGTCTGTAGTGCTCAGTGTACAGGAAGTCTAAACAACTATTTTAATAAAGGAGTCTCTGTAGTTCCCCAACAGCCTAACCTGAGGACATAGCTAACTGTTTATTATGCAGAAGTCGTTTTCAATAACCTCAGCCATACAAGGCTCCAATCCAAAGCTCAGGCTTAAAACAAACAGTCAAAATGAACAGGATGCACCTTGCCCCACCCACGCCCCGTCTTCTTATGTCAGGCTTTCATCAGCAGCCTGCTCTAGGGTAATGCTTTGGAAGGTTATTTAATATAGTCTCTAGTTCTCAGTAGATCAGTGGGCCTGATGTAAGCATAGAAGAATATATACCCTGTGGTAGCAGGAAAAGAAGTGAGAGGTTGCTTTCGGATGAAGATTTCTGAAGGAGAAAGCTATTATGTAGCAGAGATTAGTGATATAGATATTTTGCATGTGTTGATAATGAGAACTTGTCATCGAGGGAAGGTTCTTTGAGACCCTAGACCTCCACTCCAGAAACTGTGCGTCTATAAAATGCCCTGTTCCAAATGAGATGACTTGCATCACTGGAACAAAGACTGTTTAGGTGCCTTGTTAATTTACATTACAGTGGACCACAAGTTCCTTGGCAGTGCTAGATAACGGTTCTCCAGCACCACAGGCCTGCTCATAATTTGTACACATTCATAAATTGTATACATTGGAAGCATAAAATCTGTTAAAAGAGAATTTTTCTTCTTTCCTTGAATTCAAACCCTTGTCATAATTTAACATTTATTAACTGCTGGCGATTTGCCCCAGTAAAGGAAGGACAAGACACCCACAAGGAGAGTCTTAATGTAAGATTTTAAAGTTGGGGTAGCTGGTTGCTTTACATGACAGGTTGCTATGCTGACCTAAGGTGACCAATCCATCCGAGCCCTGTGTCCTTACTACTACTCACTTGCATGTCGTGCTTTTCAGCAGTGAGCCGGGAGGTTCTAGAAGTGTACAGTCTTATAATGGAAAAAGAATTACACTATCTGGAGTAGGATTATGAAACTCGGTCATAACTTAATTAGAAAACACTTTCTGGAATCAAATACCAAATCTGTTGTTTAAATTGTGTGGTGTAGAACTTCAGAGATGGGAATGATTGGCATGTACTGAACTAGAAGAACACTGCTGTATGGCTGGGGAGCTGACTAGGCAGTTAGGCACGCTTGACACTCTTGCAGAGGACTTGAGTTCAGTTCCAAGGGCCTATGTGAGGTTCTCACAACTGCCAGGAACTAGCTCGAGGGCACTCTGATGCCCCTGACCTCCAAAGGCATAGGAACTCAGTGCACATAGTCACATACAGATACATAATTTAAAATAATAAAAATAAGTATTTGTTTAAAGAGAACACTGAAGTAGAATTGGACTCCATAGATGTTCTGGGTACATCTGTCTTCAGAGATGTGAGTCCATGTCCATGCTGGGTTTACAGAACAATGTTATATTTTTTAAAATTCTTTTTATTGATATTTATTGAGCTATACATTTTTCTCTGCTCCCCTCCCTGCCTCTCTCCTCGCCCCTTCAACCCTCCCCCCCAAGGTCCCCATGCTCCCAATTTACTCAGGAGATCTTGTCTTTTTCT
>LOJH01038251.1:0-15089 GCA_001685095.1 Ellobius talpinus | reverse complement strand
ATTTGTGTGTTGTTATTTTGGGGTATAAGCTAGCCAGGCGGGAGCCAGGCGGGATGAAAAACGGGCCCCTGCTCCCCTATTTACTATACATGGGTTAAAAAAGTATTATAGATGGCAGGAAAATATAAACAAATCACTGAATTAACATTATCACTTGGTCAGTAGTATTCATTGGCTATCTCTTTTAGAAAATTTAAATATATTTAAATTTTAAGAATAAAGAAATACTTTGTAATGTTCTTTTATTAATAAAAATTCATAGGTAAGTGCAATCTTCACATAAAGAAAAGACAAAACTAGAATTTTCCTAGTAATATGATGAAAGGGAAATGAACAGGAAGTAGTTCAAATAAAGCAGTATAGGTTCCATTAGGGAAAGCAAGAAACAATAGAAGACATAATCAAGTAGCCAGATGCTCATATCTGTATATTGAATCGTACATGTGACAGTTACATATGCTGGCTGACACAGACGTACATACTGAGAACAAAACACCGAGAATGGTCTTGTGGCAGCATGATTTTCTGAAACTGAATAATGTTTAGACATCAAAAATTACTTTTCACAGATGGTATAATTTTCTATGTTGAAAAAAACCTAAAAATTCCACATAAAAAAATCTAGAATCACCAGAATTACCAGGATTCAAAGTCAACACACAAAATTTGGCTGCATCACTATATGTTAACAGTGACCAATCTTTATAAATAAGTGAAATTTCTATTTCAGAAAGCATCAAAAGAATAAAATATTCAGAAGGTAACATAAGCAGTGAGACAAAAGACTTGCATGATGAAAACTATAAGATACTACTAAAAAGCGATTAAAGAGGATGAATGATTGTAAACATATCCCATGTTCATGGATAAGAAGGCTTAATATTGCTTGTATGTTGGTACTACTCCAAGCAATGTACAGTCAGTGAAATGCCTATCAAAATCCCAGTGATTCTTTGATTGGTGTGTGTGCAGGTAGTAGGAAAATTCCAGGAGACTCCCAATAGCAAAAACAGTCTTGAAAAACATCAAAACTGGAGGACCTAACTTCAAAACCAAATAAAAATGATCAAAAATTGTGTGTTATGGTATAAAGAGAAATATGGCAAATATAATAGAATAGAAAGTTAGACATAAACTCACATGTCCAAATGGTTCTTTATGTAGGCCTAAGACGGCTCAATAGAACAAAAGGGCATTTTCAAAAATCCTGCTAGGAAAACTGAATATCTACTTGTGAAAGGATAATGCTGGGTTCCTAATGCTATGTACAAAAAAAAATTAACCTGCCAAAGTTTGGCCCCT
Organism: Ellobius talpinus; assembly: GCA_001685095.1. NCBI lineage: Eukaryota > Metazoa > Chordata > Mammalia > Rodentia > Cricetidae > Ellobius > Ellobius talpinus. Next base: position 13,787 of record LOJH01038251.1, on the reverse strand, counting down.
AATAAATAAACAAAAATTAACTAAATTTAATCAGATTCCCTAAAACTATAAAAGTCCTTGAGTAAAACAAGGAAAGGCTACATGGCACTTGATAATGATCTTGGGTTATGACAGGAAGGCATAGGCTATGAAACAAAAAATACCAACTGTACTTCATAAGAAGTAAAGTTTTGTATGTTCCAGAAGACAGTCAATATCAACAGACAAAAACACAACTCAATAGCATAACAGCAAATATTTGTAAGCCATGTATTTAATAATGTATATACATAATTTACTGTTAGTATATTAAATCCTGAAACTCAACGACATAAACACTAGATTACAAATGGACAGACTTCTCCAAGTTAACACAAATGTTACAAGACTCACAGGCTTGCTCAGAGGTCAAATGTCCCCTCACAAATCTTCCTGATGGTTTGATTCCCAAGTGATTCTAGATTCTCAAAAAGGCAACAACATGAACCATCACATTCGTCTACGATCACAGCATCATTGTCCACACAGAGACAATCCAAATGTTCATCCACAAGTAAATTGAAAAACAAATATGGAATTCATATATAGCAAAATATTAATCTGAATAAAAGAAGGAAATCTTGGAATATTCCCAAAACATGGGTGAACCTTGATAACATTGTGTTAAGTGAAAAAAAGCAATACCAAACAATTGCACTTATATGAAATAGAACAGCAAGACTCATAAAGGCAGATAGAATGGTGGTAGCAGGGGTAGGGGAGTTTGGTGTTTAGTGGACATGGTTTTACTAGTATAAAATGGAAATAGTTTCAGAGATTAACAGTACGATGGTTGCCCCAACTTAACAACTATTTAATACCACTGAGCTTCAAAATGGTTAGGGTGGTATGTTTTATACTATGTATATTTTGTCACAATTAAAAACTGTGGAAAAGAACCAATGAGATGGCTTAAATGGGTAAAGGCGTTTGCTGCCAAGATTGGCAACATAACGTCCATCTCTGGGAATCACATAGTGGAAAGAGAGACTACAAGCTGTCCTCTGGCTTCTACATACATGTCAAGGTGTGCATGTGTGTACATGCACACACACAATATTGCATGATATATTTTAAAAATTAAAATAGAGGTACATTAAGAACTAACATATTAATCTTACAGAAGACATTCTACATTTGTTTCCTTTAAGCAGTGGGCTTTCCTACCAAAATAACACTCAAATCACAACTTTTTCACTCAGTTTATACTGTTATAACATTTCTGAACACTCAAGTCTATATTAAACTACCTAAAAACACTTTACACTTGTAAGTGAAATAAAGATTTTTTTTCTAAACCCAGATAATAATAATTAGGTGCTTCACCTACACATGTGCCTAGCAGATCTGGGACATTTCTTCTCTACACTATGACACTTGCTGTAGACAAAGACACCCTGCTTCCTTGGGCCCAACCCAGTAAATGCCAACAAGACCTTTTGTGATAACCAAATTTTTTTTGCCATGAATTATCAGTTCTTTTGCATGGAGACTTTACAGTTTGCAGTGTCAAGGCTCTACTATTAGCTTGGGTGGCCTCACAAAGTAGCACAGACCGTGGGCCTCAGAAACAGGGGTGGAATTCTGCTAATCGTTCTCTTCTTGGCTTTCAGCAAAGGCCCCTTGTGCATCTCTGTGTGGGTGGAGAAGAACATGTACTCGTACTCACATATCCTCCTAGAAAGCCAGCCCTGAAGCACCAAGACCCCATCCTTACGACATCATTGACTGTTACTTTTGTTCTTACAGGCTCCATTTCAAAACAGTCACATGGGAGGCAAGGACTTTACTATGTGAATTTGGCAAGGCCAGGACTCAGGCCATATCCTTAGCAGATTAGAGAAACTCAACAGCTTCTTGTTTACCGCAGGCCTTGCTGGATGAGAGCACCAGACCACCCACAGGTCCCTATGCACATTGTGTCTTCAGTCCCATGCATTTGTACCATTGTTCACCCTGTATTCTGTGTCTAAAATAACCGGCCTCTCCTTCAAGGGAGACTCATCGAGCTTAGGCCGGGTATCTCTTGTATTCCTCCGCTGGACTCTATCTTTAACTTCAGCAAGCAGAGTTCTCTGAGGATGCTGCATCATATCTGCAATTGAGTCTCCGTCTCTGAGGACAGTATTGGCACCTAATGGATTCTTTATTTCCAGATAAAAGGAATCTGGGTGGACAGAATAGTGGAGCTGGTAAGCTCCTAAGGCCCCAAAGGAAGGAAAAGAACATAGGAAACCTCAGTGAGAGCAGAGAAATGGAATAGAATGTACATGTAGAGCAGAGAAAGAAATTCCAGAGTTTTGAAAATTAGAAAGCATATCAAAGAATACATGTTCAACTTACTCCAGGGCCGTAGAACTAAGGCAAATGAAATAACGTAATAAATAAGGCTGTTGAAGAGAGAATTCCAACAGATTGGTGCTGAAAAGGAACCAGAGAATGTAAGTTCAAGAAATGGGATGGAGAGGAAGCAGAGGATCTCATGATAACCACAAGCCCGATGGTTCCACAGACACTGGGAAAGTAGCTCTCCATGAACATTATTCCACACAATGTTGGTTTTGCATTTTTCAATGGTAAAGATGTGTTTTATGTTTAGAGGCTGTTAAAGGCATATACAGAGAGTGTAAGAAGAAAGGAAAAGTCATTCAAACATTAACAAGCCTGCATCGAACCCTGTGCCGCAGTGAGTATCCTTCCATTCATATTCCTATAACATAAATACCCTTATGAGTGCACTCAGCTGCTTCTGGAAACATTGTTAGAATCTAGTGATTGCATGGGCTTTATATCATTTTTGCAATATTTGATGTCTTATTTGTGAATTGCAGATGTCTTAATTAACGGACAGAGTATTTCATTGGTAATAGAAATGGTTGTAATTTGCCCAGGGAAATGGTTCTCAAACGCCACGCCTTTGTTTGAATACTGGGAATACTTCTCTTTGGTGATTGTGTGAATAAACAACTTTGCAACTTCTTTGTGCTTTGGGGGCAGGCATGATCCCTGAGTTTTCTATATTGTCCCTCTCTGCTTTCACTGAACTCTAACTCGAAGAAAAGTACCAAGATGGGAGGTCATGGACATTTGTCTTCCTGCTAAATTGTGAATTAAGACCTGATGAAAACCCTAGGACAAAAGACCGAGACAGGGGACCAAATCCCCTGCTGTGGTTTGGAAAGAGAAGCGGGGAAAAGAGACTTGGCTTGGCCTTGCCATTTTTCCCTCCTCCCTCGAGGGATGGAGGGTCTCTGGACTTTCCTCTGCACCTTGTGCTTACTGCACACTGTAAGGCAGGTCCCCAGTGCCCACTGCATGCAGAGCTGGAGGGTAAGGACCACGTCTGCGCTGGGAACTTTTGCTCCTACCTCCCTTCCATACAGAGGACAGTCCTGCCCTGGGAGTTAAGGGAGACCTTCTAAATAGGGAGACTTCACGAACTAACCTTCACACATCCTCCAGCATCTCCAGTTCTATGAATCCCTACAGCAGGAGCCCTGCAGAGACAAGGAAGTTTCTGCTTTACTCTCAGAAATGCGTAGTTACTAAGGCTTAGTAGCAAGTTTAAGAGTGAACTTTGCAGTCCAGGCTTAGTGATATCAGGAGCTCCACTTCCTCAATGTTTTTCACAACTCCATCTTCTTCCCAATGTGTGGTTTGATTCTGGGATAAAATATTCCCTGTACAAAGGAAGCCTGAGTCCCCCAATCTATTGCTTCAAAGAAGACACATGAGCCAGGTACACATGAATTTATTGGGTCGATCTCAAAACAATGTTTACATATTAATTTTTTTTAAAAAGATTAAAATAAAATACTTGAACCAGATGCTAGATAATGCATTTTAGAAACAGTTTTAATTCATCTAGGCACTTCATGTACGAGACTCTGCAAGATCAGTTGTTTCCAATAGGATCAACAGCTATATAGACAGGGAATCAGCCTAGATTAGAAGTCCATCCCAAGACATTATGTTCAGGGCCTCCTGACCTATAGTTACCTTGGTTTGACAAATCACTATGTTTCTGACATAGCACAAGTATGAACACACATTGCATGTGGCATTTTTCTCAATAACGGATTGCATATATGCTGGTCCAGTGAGATAATATTGCCTAGAGACATCGAAACCATCTTAGTTACTGTTCCCGCCATGGCTAAATTTCTTAATGACACATTTCTTAGAATGTATCCTATTACTTAAGTGACATATGGCTATATGTGTGCGTACATGCAAAAACATATATTTTATAGTCACCCGCCAGTTTGAGAATTTATGAACATAAAGGGGTGCCTGGGAATATTTTATTTTCCTCCTGAAAAATGCCCACAGCTGCTTATTCTGAACATCTGGGTTAATGGAACTCTAAACAAAATACAGCATGTGCATAATGCCAGGCACACTTAATCCCTTTTTTGAATGAATTACCAAAATTAGTGTGAAGGAAAGAATTCAGTAGACTTAAGAGAGCCGACCTTTAATATCACAGCTAATACATTGCAACACAAAAAAAATCTCCCTTGAAGTAGATTTATTCTTATGGAAACCCTGTCACATAGGCCCAAAACAAGCCAAGATATTACATCCAAAAGCAGTGATAAATGGCTATCCCTGGAGCAGGGAAGGTGTCCAGTAAGGTCTCCACGGTATTGGAGTGGAACCAGGTTAATTTAATATCTTTATTCCAGTTCTGGTAAAGGGTGAGGGTAAACAGTATTCCCTGCTAGTATGAAAAATGTATCAAGTTGTCAGATGTTTAAAAATTACAACAATAGAAAATACAACGCACCATGGAAAAGTGAGACTAGAAATATGGCATAAAAACAGAAAATGAGGTTAAACTTGGAAATATGAACACCAATACAATTGGGAATTATAATATGAAGCGGGGAAATTGTCCAAGAATCTGGCCTGAAGGCAGAAGAGGTGGGGGAATGAGCAAGGAACAAAAATCTCGGAAGCGTTCATTCCCAACCAGGATATGGCATTTTTTAAGAGCAGAGCTTGGCCTTTACCTATGGACAAAGAGCATGCAAGCCAGAGGGCGGAGCTGAGGACCGGACAAGACCATGAGTCCAGAAGGTCAAGAATCATGTGAGCTCCTCTCATCGGACCACAGAATGAGCCTGTGGCACTTCCGGGAGAGCCAGCAGGATTGCACTGTCCAGGTCTACCAGATAGCCTTGGGTTAATGGAAACCAGTCACTGCAGAAATATTTTTGTACTCCAGGAAGATGGAGTAGGTGGCTGCTGACAGACATTTTGATGGTCTGCCTATGACAGTCATCTTGTGTGCAATGAAAAGGCAAAACATTAAAATGGTTTTCAGAATCCTTCAAAGAGAAGGTAAAAATTGCTAACACCATGAATATAACTATGACCAATAATCAGAATTCAGTCCAATAAATATCTTTCTTCCAATGATTCAAATACTTCAAGAGAAACCTAAGATGAATGGGCTTGCCAGGAGAATGAGGAAGTTTTTCTTTTTCTTTTTGTCTTTGGTTTATTAATACTCTCTCAAGTCATCTTGAAAGTTTTTTGAGGTCATTTTTTATTTCTTCAGCTTTAAAAAAAGGTAATATTCTTCCTCTCAAAGCCGATTTTAAAAAAGCTTAATGAATAGTGCACCAGCAATCCCTTCCACAATGCAAACTTTAGAATGCTCCAACAGTAGAAGTAATACTCAACTAAAACCAAAGTCCAATGGGTATGAGGCACTTTGTCCAAATGGCTTTTCCCGGATCTCTGAATCTGAGTAAGTTTCTTAACAATTCTGTGCCTCTGTTTTCTTTTTTTTCAATGCAATAATAATAATAATAATAATAGTACATAGCTGTTTGTTTTTTGTTTGTTTCAGACAAGGTTTCTTTGATAGCCTTGACTCTCCTAGAACTAGCTTTGTAGACCAGGCTGGACTCAAACCCATAGAGATTCATTTACCTCTGTCTCCTGAGTGCTGGAATTAAAGGTGTGCACCAACATTGCCTGGCATAGTACCTAACTTTACAACATATTTCTGCGATAAAGTACGTAGACCAATTCCTTACATATAGCTATTTTTTTAAAAAAATATACTATCTACAATAGATTAACAAGGCACTTAGTTTACTTATGTTAGGTAAAACAAAAATGATTAGTCATTTTGATTTCACTTCATTTGTCTTCTACTGGGTAAGCTTTAAATGTCTACAATGCAATGCCCTGGCAAAATCAAAGAGCAGGATTCTGGGGCCCAGGCTGGATTCCAGTCTTGCCTCTGAGCTGTATAGGCTGTATCCTTGTGGGCATTCAGTTTAACTTCCTGGCACCTCCATGCCCTTCTCTAGAAACGGGTTCTCTACTCGGTGGGATCCTGTTGTCGAAGATTCAAGGACCAGTAGAAAGGCATTGCCAGATGTTGACTCCTCCCGCTACCCTGTGCAGGTCCAAAGAGTTAGAAAAAGCTGGAGAAATGTTTCTCCTAGTCCTCCTGTATTGTGGGTCAACTTCTCCCAACTATTTCCTAAAACTGGGAATGGTTCCAGGGACAGGCTGCAGCTGAGGACACAGAACAGAAGAGAACAGAAATCAAGGACAGTTGGAGACATAGCTATGGGCAAACTCAGATCCTTGTGGATGGAAGTTGGCTGGCCCTGGTGTCATTGGGCAATGACCATGGGAAAGAACAGACAAACAAGAAACAGTGCATAGTCTTAAAGATACAGAAAACCCTTCAAAGTCAGAAAAAAGGCAGGTGATTTCTGTGAGTGGACATGGGGGAGTCGATGATGAGAGGAGATCTAGAGACATCTCAGATGCTCAAAATGCTTTCTTTGTGTTCTTAAGTATGGGTGAAATACCACATGCTTTTTGAACCACTGCCATTCCTTCTTTAACTACTTCTGGGATTTGCTCCCCCCCTTCATAATGCACTGATTTATCACAAAATCATTATTCTAAGCACCACTTATGTATCATCCCAAACAATCAACTTTTATTGTATACTATTCAAATTAGAGGGTCCAGATAAGGTCACAGGACAGACTCTGCCCAGTAAATACCCCTCTCCCACAGAACACTTTGTTTTCTCACTCCATTGGAGAAGAGAAGAGCAGAAATAAATTTTGAAAAGTGAAAACAAAATATCTCCCTTCAAAGGGGTTAGAAAACTCGAAAGATGACAGAGGACTGTACAAATAATATGTAACTATGGTTATTAATGATGGATGACAATGTTGTAGATAACAGAATAAGATTAGGCAAATTAAGCTCAACCCTAGAGCTGGGAATAAGCATGCATAATACGAATAGTCTATGAAGATATTTATTGGTGCACTCACCTTATGGTCTATAAAGTGAGCCCCACACAGATTAAAATCAGTGACTTCCTAGATACAAATTACTTTACTCCCTGGAAGATGCTCGTGCCTTTGGGGAGGCTTTTCAACTCCCAAGTTGTTTGAAAGCTTTTAATGCAGGACTAGGATTAATAACTGCTCCCCTGGGGAGCTCGTAAGAATTAATATGAGAATGACTCAAAGGGAGTCACTTGGAGAATTCAGTCAAGTGTAAGACAAACAGGGGACAGGAGAGATCCTTCTGTGACTTGGGCAAGACTGAAATGTCCACACCCTTCTCCACTTACTCCCAATCACTGTGAATTCCAAGTGAGGTCTGGAAGAGGTTCTTGTCCTTACTAGCTTCTTGTCCTGACTAGGATCGAGAGTCCCCTGGAGTGCTCTAGCAACTTCTTTAGAAGCAAATTTATTTATGAGGATCCAGCAGAGAAATTGCATCCTCTTGTGTTTGTTAACAGAGTTCGCTGTATATCTTACATGTGTACAATTTTTTATTACTTTTTTACTGGGGTGCTTTATTACTGTTAATCTAGTCTGGTCAAGTGTACTTCTTTCTATCAAAAAAGACACTGCCCTTGTTACCATTTTGTTAACATTTTAAGAGTTCTTTTTCAGCACAGGAGGCTGGTTTCTCATTATGGTGACAAGGTATGAGGTCACGTGGTGAGCAGATAGTGTAATGGCCCATTACTCTTGTATATAATAAGATGGAATTCATAATCTGAAGTAACTTCTTTTTTCTTTTTTCTTCTTAGTTTCTCGAGATGGGGTTCTCTGTGTAGCTTTGGAGCCTATCCTGGAACTCGTTCTATAGACCAGGCTGGCCTTGAACTCACAGAGATCCTTCTGCCTCTAGTTCCCAAGTGCTGGAATCAAAGGCATGAGCCACCACCACCTGACTGTAACTCCTATCTTAGACCTCAAGACAGCAGATGCTGATCCAACTATAATAGTATTTCTTCTTGGGTAGGTGAACATTCTGTGCTTTTACTTAACTTTTTCCTCAATACCACACATGTTATCAGCTCGGAGATGCTTGTTAAACAAATTGCCATGACATTTTTATTCCACCAGTTTAACCCTGCTTGTCATGTATTATAACAGGAATTGTCACGTGGTATATTATTTATTAGGTACTCATTCCCTTTGGAGAACTGTGTGCTAAGATGGTAAAATTATGAAATTCAAAAAGATATAGTTTAACATTTAGAGATCTTTGGTTCCTGTGGGGGGGGGTTCCCACCCAGCACTTGGAAATCTCTGTTACTTTATGAACATGAAATGGTGCTCTGAAGGAAAGAGGCCTCCATAGCAGGATTTTGCTCAATTAGCAATTCACCTTTTGTTTTTCTGAATCATGAATTTTCTACACAGAGCACGCCTCTGGCAGGAGGGCCTTTCTTTTTTTCCTGAAAGCTTGTTGCAGAACAAAATTCTAGCAATCTCAAGCTCTGAATGAAGACTCAGAAGCACCAGGACCCTTCCACACCTTGCATACTAGATCTCTCTTATGAGGAATTTTAAGAAACATTAAGAGGAGTTATGCTCTTTCATTTTAAACTACTTCTGTCACAAAGGGATCTTATGGAGCATTTTAGTCAATCAGCCTTTCAAGCAACCTTGTTCTTCATGTATCATCCTTGAAAAGGAACCTAGAGCTGAAAATTCAAGAGTGCCAATGAGGTAATCCAGGCTTTGTTCCAGTAGGGTTTTGTTTTGTTTTTTGTTTGTTGGTTGGTTTATGGTTTGTTTTCTCCCAGATTCACTTCCTCAGGACACAATTTTACCATGACCTAGTAAGGACAGCTTTACCTTGTCCTGAAGAGTTTCCCTGAAATGATCAATTACTGCTTGGTGTCATGTCAGCCATTCACAGGCAATTTTACCAGTCACCTTAGACGACATTTGGACTGTAGCTATCTGGTTAGGATTTGCAGAAGAAGTGTGTTTTAGGTAGGGTCCTTCTCTACCTCAAGACCTAGAGCACACCATCCCAGCTGGACCATAGCCCCCACACTGACACTTTGACAGAACCTCTGGGCAAGAATGTGTAGTGTGAACCTGAACGCTGGTGTCATTTGGGCACCTCTCCATTGGGTGGCAGTAAATGTTCAGAACAACCTACCAGGACCAGTTAGCAATATTTCCAAAAGGGAACTTGTAGTTCACTTTATAAATTCTAATAATAATCCTTTTTAGGAAAAACAACAACAACAACAATTCATTAGCCATGTAATTGACAAGAGATAAATGAGAACTAAACTGGTTTCCAGGCGCTTATATATTTTAATTAATTATTGCAGATTTCATAGATACAGATATATATGTCATCACTATTGTATTACCAATATCTCCTCCAGTTTCTGGCTTTCATGTTTTTAAAAACTAATGTTATGCTAATGGGAGATCTAGGAAAATAATTTGAATTATGAAACATGTGCTCACCAGTCTTTTCCATCAAGCGTCTAGAGCTCAGATTACCATACTTGGTATCTAAGCAAATTTAAAGGCTATGATAATTTTTATCTGATCTTGGCTTACATGCTCTTGTTTTCAGCATGATATAGGTGGAAGCTGCTAAGTTACCATTGCCCCTGAATCATGTGAAGAATCATTTGTTCAATTTTCAAATTCTTACATGTTCGTCTTCTAGATTTGATGTTTGAGCATTAAGCTACTCAGACTAGTACATTGGAACAAGCCAGCAATGACAATCTTTTCTCTGCATCTGTGTTGTGGCTGTTTATTTACATTGAAGATTCTTTTTAGAAACAGTTCATTGAACTAGGGTGCATCTTAGAAGGTATTTCTGTCCATAGACACATACCATCTGTATTAAAGGAAACCTGGAATTATTGTAAGGGGGGAAAGTTATTAGCACACACTGTAAAAAAAAATCTCAAAGTGAATCGTTGGAGCAAATATGGAGGATTAGCAGGTTTTGCTGAAAACATTTACAACAAGCAGATAGTTTACCCAAGTACTGTCATTGAACGCCCACTAAATATTGCTTAAACAATTCTTAATGATTTTAATAGTCAGAAATTGCAGCTCACTAAGAAGAAACTGGGTGAGAATAACAGCATGTGTGCTTTTAATATACATTCTTAAAATTATAATTATAAAAATTCTTCTGTGTATTATAGACTTTTGGGGGTTTTTGGTTGTTTGTTTTTGTTTTCCAAGATTGGATTTCTCTGCATAGCCTTGGCTGTCCTGGAACTCACTCTGTAGACCAGGTTGGTCTCGAACTCACAGAGATGCATCTGCTTCTGGGTTTAAAGGCATGTGCCACTACCACCCAGCATCTACAGACATTTTTACATATCGTATAATGAGAAATATATAACTTTTCTTTCCTATTATTGCAATAGTTGCAATCACATAGATTTTCATAGGAAATTTTTAAGACTCCTTTTGTAATTTTGCTCAGTTGAGGAAAATTAAGCTATATGTACAAGTTACACCACAGAAAAGTAGGTAAGCTACACATTTAGTTAGTCCTGTGCTAGTTTTCATATGTAGAATTACAGTCAGCATAGACTGCAATGTAAAGGAAGTTAACTGTCAGATTCCCTTGGTCATTGCTCCCAAAAACCACTGAGCAATGCTGCACACAGGGGAAGTGTGTCAAGGAGGACCCATCAGACAAGAACAGAGCATGTGCTTTGGCATCCGGATATGCAATGTGTGTCCTCTCTGTGTGACTTTCAACAGACAGCTGTGTACTTTGATAAAGTTTAAGATGTTTTCAAAATAGAGTTCTTAATCAGGTAAGGGCTAGAATGAATGCTCCCATGGGCACTGGATGAAGGCACAGAGCTAACAAGGCAGATATCAGTCCCTGAGGACTGTGGGGAAAGGGGAGAGACTGTTGGGTCTGCACTGGGCAGAGTGCTCTCTGATACATGTGATAGTGACTGGCTGAGGTGGGAAAGAGTGAATCAAGCGAGAAGTATGCCTATTGTGTTTAGTAGTCCTCCCAGTTCACCTCCCTGCTTGGAGATAATGAAAACGGGGTGTGGTTGGTGCATGTGGAAGGATTTCAGCGCTTTACACTCCCCATTCCTCCCTGGGAACACGTCTCAACTATAACCTGTCTGCTGCTGTGACTTAGGTAAACAGCGGAAAGCTACAGCACAAAGCAGCAACTGGAAGCCCATACAAAGATTCTGTCTACACGTGCTCTCAAACAGTTTTTCAGTTGACTTAGAAAGACTGAGATTAAGAATCTCCATGTGTGTCAGTGAAGGAGACTTTTAAAACATTCTGAGGATAGTTTCCTTCAGAGTAGCTTTGGGAAACATTCTTAAGTCACCATTAATGGTGCAGGCATATAACCACTTAATAAGACATCCCAAGAATTTACCCTACGCAGAACAAGTGAACCAGTTTCTGTGAGGACTGTTAGCTTTGGATTGGAAGCAAGACTCCAATTCTGATCAATTTCTTTGTAAAGTTTCCAATGCTGCCTGAATGCTCGTTTTACTACATACCTGAAAATGATGGATTGGATTGCAAACCAAACTTCTTACCGCCGATAAAGAAATAAAGAGCTGGGTTTATTTACTTTCTTTACTACTGATAATCCCAAAATCCAATATGTGAGAGTCTCACATATCTTCCTCATTCTCCACAAGGTTACTTCTCTCAGTCCCAGCTTTGCAGATAACATCTCTTTAAAAAGCCTTCTCAATATCCCTGTTGCAGATACATTCATACCTGATGTGGGTTGTCCTAAATATGTGTTGCTTTTATTGGTTGATGAATAATGCTGTTTCAGTCAATGGCTTAGCAGAATAAAGTCAGGCAGGAAATTCGAACAGAGATAGATAAAGAGAGTAGGCAGAGTCAGGGAGATGCCATGTAGCTGCCGAAAGATGAAGATGCCACCAAAACATACCAGTAGGCCACAAACTCATGGTGATACATAGATTATTAGAAATGGGTTAATTTAAGATGTAAGAGTTAATTTATAAGAAGCCTGATCTAATAGACCTATCACTGTTGTAGTTAGTATAGTTTCTGTGTGATTATTTGGGTCTTGTTGGCCAAAAAATGAATGAGCAGTATCCATTTACACATACCTGACCTCCAATTCATATGCCAAGGTCATAACCCCAAATGTAGTTAGAGACAGATACACTATCTATCTCTAAGTTTGCATCTATGATATAGTGTAGATGGAAGTTTCTCTCCCGCCCAGTCCTGCAGGTGTTCAGTCCCAAAGAAGCACTTTGGAGGATTATATTAATTATAAACTGTTTGGCCTATTAACTCAGGCTTATTATTAACTAGTTATCACAATTTAAATTAACCCATAATTCTTGTCTATGTTTTGCCATGTGGCTTGGTACCTTTTCTCAGTAAGGCATTCTCATCTTACTTCCTCTGCATCTGACTAGTGACTGCATCTCTGCCTTTCTTCTTCCTAGAATTCTCTTAGTCTGGTTACCCCACCTATACTTCCTGTCTGGCTGTTGGCCAATCAGTATTTTATTAAACCAATACGAGTGACAAATCTTTACAGTGTACAAAAGCATTATCCCACAGCAGTTCCCCTTTTTTTCCTTTTCAAAATGAGACACTGAATCTATGCTTCTTTGTTTAGCTTTTTTCCTGATCATTCATTATGCATAACAACTTGCAACCAAAGCTCCAAACAGACAAGTGTTTATAATCCATTTTTTTGAGAATCTGATGTAATTTTCTAGGCTAATTCCTATTGAATGGGGGCACTGATAATCTTCTGGGGACCCGAAGAAAATTTAAGGTTATGGTCAAGTCCTGATTGAACTATTCTGTGAGACTGGATCATCTCAGTCAGCAGTCTTAAGGCTGATCTAGATGTATAACTCAGAGGAAACTGCAACAGAGGTGCTCTGAAGCATTGGATCATTTGGGCCATCTGTTTCCATTGGAAATTTTTCAGTGTCTTTCTCCATCAAACCTTATTTTTCTTAATCCAGCATGTATCAACAGCAACTCATTTCCTGTGGAAACAAAAGTAAAACTTCTTCTCCAAAGTAACATATATTTTGACTTAAATTTTAAAGTCAAGGCATTCTTCAAAATATATAGATTGGATTAATCCAGTAGCATTAATAATCAAACATCTTTTAGCAGTTACTATTCCTTCCTCATCAGTCAAACAATTCAAGGACAACACAATAACATACAGTATCCAGATTCTCTGTGTATTTTCCATCTTTTCATGGCCCATTATGATTTTTTTAATTTTATTTTTCTTTAAGAACCTGTTTAACCTCAAGTCCAAATGGATCAAAGACTTCAACATAAAGCAAGCCACACTGAACCTCATAGAAGAGAGTGTAGGAAGTACACTTGAATGCATTGGTACAGGAGACCACTTATTAAATATAACCCCAGTAGCACAGACATTGAAAGAAACAATTAATAAATGGGACC
>LOJH01038250.1:0-10606 GCA_001685095.1 Ellobius talpinus | reverse complement strand
TCTCTCTCTCTCTCTCTCTCTCTGTGTGTGTGTGTGTGTGTGTGTGTATGCACATGTTCCTTTTTAGGCATTGTCTTAAGGCTTATTTGGTTTGTTTGTATTTTGATTCTTTTGGTTTTTTTAGGGATAGATAAATAGACAGATGAACAGATGAACAGATGGATGGACAGCTAAACAGACACACAGACAAGTGGATAGAACAAACATAAGAAGGTGAGTAGAATCTGAGAGTAATTGAAGGAAGGAAAAATGATCAAAATATGTGGCATGAAGAAGCCCTTAAATAAAAAATAGAAAAAAGAAAATTTGTTTATTTTGGTCTTATACTATATACTGTGTAGACACAATGTTTATATGCATGAATGTATACATGTGTCTTTAGTAAACTACTGATCATACACAAATATAAGCTATGTGTTTCTTCATGATCATGCTTATCATGTACAGAAGGCTGGAACTGTATGTCAAATTATGTCAACCTCAATTATTTCTGGGTAATGGGACAATGGGCAATTTTGTGTCTTTCCTGTTTCTATGTATATTTCATAAGTGAATAAATGATAAAACAGAAATATATTCATTAGCTAATTTTCTAAAGGGCAATTTCAGTTGATTGGTGAGGAAAGGAAGATGCACTACTCAAAGGCAGAAGTGGTGAGACAGCTCTGCATGGAAAGGCACTTGCTGTGCAGACCTGAGAATTTGACTTCCATCCCCAAATTCCAAAGTGGAAGGAGAATCAACTCCTGAGACTTGTCTTTTGGTCTCCAAGTGTGTGCTGGTCATATGTATACTCCCACTCTCACACCTACAAATCGTACACATACATCATACAAACATGTACATTATATGCATACACATCACTCACATATATAGACCACACATACATTAAGCACACACTTGTCACATACATATGCATCACATACATACACACCATATACAAGTGGAGAAATGGAAAGATAAGACAAATACTGAATCCAGTCAAATCTATTAAAGATAAATGGACAGTAAGTCCATTAAAAATAAATTCACTCTTAAATTGCTTATAGCTTTTAGAAGGATGGACACAAGAAAAGAAGGGATGTCAATAAAGTGCAAAGAAGCCAAGGAAACTGTTGGGGATAAGAAAGTAAGATGGAGGAAAATCCATGTAGAAAAGTTTTCTGCTGTCTGTAGAAGTGCCTTGCAGAAGTTTGGAAAGATATGATTCTTAGGTCAAATTTTGCTTTGCAACATTGCAGCAAACCTGAAAGAGTATTTACATAGTATCTATATTTTTATATGGCCTTTAACAGTTAACCAGCATTTGTGTTTGAGTGCATAGATGTAGAATTAAAGAAAAAAGGTTAAGTTTCATTTTAAAAGATGTAGCAGAAAATATTCAAAGACAATTTTAATGCCTAGAAGAGACTGGCCATTACAGAAGAAATATAAACACAGGAAAACTATATGGTCATGCAAAACTTTGCCACTATCATTTCTACTACGGTTATTACTGTAACATTTACTGTTGGCCAAATATGTATAAAATGTGTATATTTATTTTCTCTATTTCATGCTCAGAGTTCCACTAGCACATTCATTTGTAGGTAAGGTAAAGTAATTGATGTAGAAAGATTCTAAATTTTTCTTAGACCATAAAATGGAAAGGTAATATAGTCACAGATTAAACCTATATAGTTAGTTCTAAGATCTATAGCCTTAACCATATTACTAGTGATATTACCCATATTGACAAGTAGTAACCCTATTTTATCAGCAGCATTGTCAATATCATCACCACCAATGTCCATGGCCTTTAATTTTTAATTTTACAAACTCTATTTTAAAACAGGTTTCAAATAGTAATTTATGATTTATGAGATATTGTCTACATGCAGTGAGATTGTTGGAGTTTATATAGATACTCAGAGATTTGGCTTCAAATCTCTGCTGTCTGCACTCCAGCAATTCCTCAAAGGGTGCTTTGAGATGGCAGTATCAGCATCACTTGGGAACTAGTTACTGGATAAGAATGCAAACTTTAGCAAGCTTTTCACAAGGGTCTACAATGATGTTTGAAAAGTTCTGATCTTCTTTACACATTGCTGTATTATATTCCCGGGTAGGGTCATTTCTGGGGAAAGTTATGAAGGGATATTTGTCATTAGTATCTTAAAGCTTCATCTCTTGTAGCTCTAATTTCATCTTCTGGTCAACTGCATCAGTTTGAAAGTTTTCAGCAGCAAATATCAGCATATGAGGAAGAAATATCTCATGTAATAGAAAGTCAAGGACTCCAAGTTGAAGGCTACTGATAAAGTCATCACCTCCAAATGTACATGGGACTGTTTCTACTATATGACCTTTGACTTCAGGATGCACCTGATTGGTTATAAGACAAATTCAGCAATTCCAGGTTTCATGGAGCCGTTGAGAAGGGAAAAGGACCATTCTGTGATTCTTTGAATTGAAACATATATTTGTTAGGATGTTACTGTGAATTTCTCTTCATGTCTTACTCTGTCAAATTTGACTACTTGTTATTTTGCATGTAAATAATTATTAGGCAGGGAAGGGTTGTGTTTTGGATCACTCAAAATAAATTTCTGGATTAGGATGTTATCAGTGAATCAATCAATGTGATAGACACAGAATCCAAGCTACCACTGGTTGCTAGATCACTGCTCATATATAGGACATAAACATACTGGCTTGCCATCCTCTTCCCCATACACTCTTAGCTGGCTATGTATATTCCCTTATAAACTTATGCATATGATTTAAATGTGCAGCCATGAAGCCTGAATAACTCAATGATCTGCTAATCCTATTTCAGATCACTGATCTCAGTTTACATGCAATATTCTTTAAATGGAAAGACTTTGTTTATTAGACAACCTTAGTTAAATAGAATAAATAAAATTTTAAAATATCTTCCATTGCTTTGATGCCACATGAGTTGGCAAGAATGCCATATTGAGAAACCAGAAACAAGTCTGTTAGTCTGGACAGAGAGTGTTCCATAGAAACATGCATTGGTCACCTCATCTCAATTTTTATTCCTTCATTTGGAAAATGATCACACTTTGGCCTGGTTCACCCTATTCTATGAAGAGCTTAAATGACAAAACAGGCAAGAAATGTTAGAAAACACATACTTATTACTTCTATTCATCTAGATTCTCCTCCTAATCTCCAGTATAAGAACAGTATCTCACTTTAGATGTTGAGTAGATAGATGTGTTGACTGTGACCTTGGCTTTCAGAGAGAAGCATTTGAATTTAAAACACAAACATTTTACAATGACTGTCTTTCACAGGTTGCGGATGATCAGAGGCTTTTCTGAGGCTCTATGAAGCATTCTAATCAAATTATGAATATTTACCTTTACTCTGGCTATACATAAAGATATTAAGGATTACAACATTCTAATTATGGTTAAATGCATATAAAATTAATGCAAAGTTGAAGATTTTTGTATACTTTATATGCTTTAAGTATATTTTTAAAATAAATGTTTTGATCATAAAAAGCTGCTTCCTTCACAAAATCATGATAGTAATGTGTATAAAGACACAAACATAATTTTTCGTAACTAGCCCTATCACTCAGCTGTAAAATCTTTGTATTTTCATGGCTGTTTGCCTAGTATATCCATTAGTTTTTCATATGTATACATACAGACACACGTATGCACATGATACTGATAAAACAGAAATTGTGTCACAGTAAGTATATTTTAATCAGATTTTCCATCAATCAATTCCATCAAGTTAATATTTTAAAACAAACAAGTACTGGTCTGCCTCACTATGTTTTATAGACTTTTGGTAGTTATTTTTGTTAGATGAGGCAGTTTATTTAGCCAGTCCTTCATAAATGGAACTTTGAGATTTTCTACATTCAGTCCTTTCACATCATTTCCAAGGCGGCAGTACTTAGGTCCATTAAAGAAATATGTTTTAGAAAAAGAGATGAGCTTTGGAGAATGGCAATGTGTGCTGCTGTGGAAGTCTGATAGTTAGGAGCCAGAGAGAGGCATGGCATCTGACTAGCCAACATCTGGGCAATGGCGATTAAGCAGTGGCCATTATCTGAAGTGCTGTTGTACTCTGAAGAGCAGGAGAGACAAACACACATAATACAGCTAGCCATCAACTTATCAAGCAAAACATACTTAACAGAGCAATACAGAAATTAAGAGATTTCAGAAAGGGAAAAATAACCCTGAAACTATTTACACAGCTTTCAGCACTTCCTCTGTAAATAACACAACTCACTGTGTAGAGTTTTTACATCCTTTTCAACTAATAGTACCATAGTTTAACTGTGGAGAAAGGAACTGAATTCAAGTTTCCTCTAGGTTCTTTGAACATATGTTTCTGCATTTGGCCTACGACTCAACCACTTAGTTGGCAAGGACCTTCTTAATTCAATGTCTGGGATTATAAATGCACATTTAGAAGGTAGCTATGCTCACCATTCATGTTGGTGTCTGAGGGCCACGCTTCTACTGGAGCCATGGTGTCATCTGGGGCAGTGCTGCTGCTATGGGCCATGTCTGGGTCTGTGTTGATGTCCATGGCTCCTAATACCATTGAAGGTATTCCTGATGCCATTGTTCTGGGCTGCCACCTAAAGTCATGATGGTGTCTGAGGGTCACACTGTAGCAGGGTTCATGCCTATCTGAATGACCTGTACTGCCACCTGGGGTAATGGTGACATTCGAGCCTGTGCTGCTACTGGGGATCATGTCTGTGTGTATGGTCCTATCAGTCAGGATCTGTGATGTCCATGTCTTGTGGTGCTACCAAAGGCCACATGGATGCCCAGGGTCTCGGCTACATCCTGTTGGTGTCTGAAGGCCGGGCTGCTGCTGGGGCCATGTTGTCATTTGGGTCAGGGCTGCTCCTGAGGGCCATGGCAAGGTCCATGGACCTATTCTACTGAAGCCAAGGTCTGTGTTGATATCAAGAGTTCCTGATATCATTGAACACAATGCTTATGCCAGTGCTTTGGGTCATCAACTGTGGCCATGTTTGTATCATAGAGCCTCACTGACATAGCAGTCATGCTAAGCTGAGAGGCCTGCACAACTGCATGGGGCCAACATGGGCTGCTGCTTTGGGCCATGTCTGGGTCTGTGGCCCAATAGCAGCCAGGGTCTTGGCTGATGTTCATGACTCATGTTACTCTAGGTTGGTAATAGGAACCATGTGTGTTGAAATCTAAGGGCCATGCTGAACCAGCCCTCTCCCTCACTGGCCCTGAGGCAGTGGGCATTACCTCTCACTGAACAATGCAATAAGAGAACCGGCATGACATTTGCCATGGGAGAGCTGACCCCAGCACTCAGGAGAGATGTCCCTACTCCTCACTACAGGTATGGGGGAGCTGACTGGCCCTAATGGCCTGGGCCTAGAGAGCTGGCTCTGGCCCTCACTTGAGGCATGGTCTCAAAGACCCGAGTCTATCAGTTCAGCTACCATCCTGAGTCACATCCTGAACCTTGGGTTGGTCCACCTTAACAGCTGGACCCATCTATGACCTGCTACAGTGCATAAAGGAACTGGTCCTGTGGAACAATCGATAACCTCACGATCTCCATGACTCTGGGAAACAACAGGATATCTGAGAGTTTTGATCAGGGCCTAATGGTGATGGTGTACCAGAAATCAGAGGCCTTGAACAAGACCAAGGGCTCTGCAATGAACATTTTGCAGGTAGGGCTGATTAGACAAAGGGGTTATGCAGCATGACAAACGTGATGCCACAAAGATGTATAAGAGGTGTTGAAAATATGGAGGGTCAAGGTGTTTGTAAGTGAAGGCTGCTCATTCATTTCCCAACCACCCATACCCAAAATAACCACACAGAAACTGTATTAATTAAATCACTGCTTGGCCAATTAGTTCATGCTTCTTATTGCAAGCTCTTATATCTTAAATTAACCCATTTCTACTAATCTGTGTATTGGGTGCTTGGTTGATTGGTTGATTTGATTTTTAATTAACTTTGAGGGGAAAATTGCAGGGTTAAGTGTTGGATATTGAGGGACTGGGAGATGAGTGGGACCTTAAAAGTTTTATCCTTTAAGACTTCCATTTAGGGTTCAATTAAAGGTGCCACAAGTATCTAAAAGAGGACCAAAAATCTGAGAATTGAAATCTGAGGGGTAAGAAATCTATTCACAATAGGAATCGTCTGTCCATGTTTCATTATTCTTCTCTCAATCCTTATTCTTTCTTGTGCACTCTTGTTCTTTTTCTCTCTTGTTCTACATAATTTTTACTTCTACATCATTCTTAGTTCTACCCATTGCAATGTTCCCAGTCATAAATATTTTTAGAACCAGCAATTCCCCAGCCCTAGCAGGTTCCAGGGATGGAATTCTTTCGCTCCATAGAAAACCAGATAAGGGTTTCCACACTCAGAAAGAGATCCCTAGGAGTGCTAGTACATGTCTGGGTAACTCTTTAATGGAGAAAGTTAGTTAATAGAGGGAATAAATCACCAGGGAATTATAGAGGGGAAGGTTATTGTGCTATGCTACATTTTCAGGTGGTAGATAAAAGAACTAAAAGGTTTATTTTCAGGAAAACTATAAATAGGGCATAGATTGTATTTTAAATCAGCATGGCACTTCTTTTCTTCCAGCATGCATAGAGGCTATCAGGTAACCAAGCAAACTATGCTAACAGTCAGGGAGAAGCTTATGACTGTTGATCAGATAGCACACACACCAGAAGCTGCAGTTTCTAAAGGCCTAACTTTGGAGTTAGACTTACTGCTCTGAGCAAAGAAGAGACCAGGCCTCTGATAGTCAGTTCCAGGCTATGCTGCTATCAGCTGTTATGGTCATGGGGTAACACCAGAGCAGCAGCTTGAGCAGGTAGTAATTCTGTGTTCTTGGAGATCTGTGAATATTTTAAATGGAATGCTCTTTTCCTAAGTACTGATCAAAGCCTTCTGATAAATATGATTGCAGGAAGGCAGATCTCTGCACTTACCTAGGGAAAAGGAACAGAGGTCTGGCAGTGGGAAACTATTTTTATGAAACAGCTTGGAACTGTGGAAAGCAATTTCCAAATATGTAACACAAAGGGAGTTAGCTACAGCAAAAAAAAAATCTAGAGTAAATGACAGACACTGTATTCACAAAGCTATAATGCCAAAAGCCTTGCCTTTTGGTTTAGCCTTCCCCAGATCCCTTGGTTCTGATATGTTGCTTGTGAAAAGATGACTGAGCAGCCAGGCAGTGGGGGTGCACACTTTTAATCCCAGCAGTCAGGAGGCAAGGGCAGGTGGATCTCTGTGAGTGAAGGGTCAGCCTGGTCTACAAGAGCTAGTTCCAGGACAGGCGTCAAAACTACAGAGCAACACGGTCTTGAAAACAAAAAAGAAAAGAAAACAAAAAAGAAAAGAAAAAAGAAAGTAATGAAAAGGTGGCTAAGTAATTACTCTATAATGTTGTGGCTTATAGCAGTTAGAACTGCATATTGTAAAATTTATAAGGAATCAATATTTAAAATAAAAAGTGCATATTTAGGTTTAAATCTCATTTTTGATAGTGGCATGGTTATATCCAAACGGTCCCTTACTTATAAAATGAGGAGTTAATGACAACTTGTAGGATTTTTGAGAGTTCCCAATGAAGAAACAGAGAGTGGAGAAAATGTTTCTAGAGCAAGCATGAGGATCAGAGTTCAGATCTTTAGCACTCACGTAAAAGTTGTGTGAATATAGAGGCCTGCATGTCATTCTGGAAACTAGAACATTGAGACAGAATCCCTGGGGCATGCCTGCTAGCTAGACTAGCCAAATTAGTGAGGTCTAAATTCAGTGAGAGCCCTGTACAGTAACGGAAGAAGACACCTGTATTAGGGTTCTCTAGAGTACCAGAATTCATAGAATGAATCTCTTCAAATATATATCAAAAGAAAGGGAATAAATTAGGATGATTTACAGTCTGTCATCTAGCTAATCCAGTAATGGCTGTCTGAGAATAGAAATTCCAAGAATCCAGTAGTGGCTTAGTTCACGAGGCTGGATGTCTCAGTATACACTGGAGTCCCAAAGAAATAGGCTCTAACACTGGTTAATGAACAGATGTGCTAATAAGGTGATGGCAGGAAGTCAAAGAGCAAAAGGTCCCTTTTTCTTTTTCCATTTCCTTATACAATATTTCATCAGATGGTGTGGTTGAGATTAAAGGTGTATGTCTTTCTAACTCAAAGATTAAGATTGGATGTGCATCTTTATTCCCCAAAATAAGCAAAAATGTTCCATAGCAAAAATGGTGGTTCCTCCATTTTGGGTTTTAGGTCCAGATTTAGTCAAGTTGAAAGCCAAGAATATCCATAACATCACAACACAAGACCTCAGTATTGTGTGTGTGTACCCACACATATGTGCACTACCAAACATGCAAGCATGTGAACCATACATGAATACATAAATAGAAGGAAAAACTGAAATGTAATGAGAAAATTGTCTTTCTTTTATAAAGTACTGGTACTGGACAAACTGCAGACATGTTAATTGGTTTTTTTTTCTTAATTTCTATTTCATTTTTCATTAAATTTTTCTGTGTTTACTATACTACGGAAGTGAAGGAAACTACTTTGTTAAATGATTGGCTCTTGTTTACCCAGCACATTCCTGATGGCTCTGCTGTGTTTTCTCTAAGGGCAACTCTCAAGGTAACCTTCAGCATGCCTGAACAGAGCTGAGGGCAGATGGTGCTTTGGCACACTTTAGATCCTAGGGACTAGAAAGAATGGATTTAAAATGTAGTAACATTTTTATCTAAGCAAGGAACCACTTGACACAGGCTTTTCTACCCCCCTTTTTTTATCATTGTTATTCCCCATGGAAAGCAATTTATCACAGGTTCCTCCCCAAAAGCAGTAATCCCTCACCTTTATTTCCACTTTCACCAACCCACCTTAAGTGAGTCTACTTTTACTCTTGATTCTGTACACAAAATTCAATAAATTCTTATGACTAAAGGAAGTATTTGTTGGTTCTGTCAGTTTCTGTGACTATTGCTGTTGCAAACATACTTGACAAAAGCATCTTGAAAAAGGAAAGACTTGTTTTGGCTTACAGTTTGAGGGTCCAGTCTGTCCTGGTGAGTCAATCACAGTGGCAGGAGAGTGAAACACCTGGCCATGTTGCCTCCAGTCAGGCAGCAGTGAGAAGTAAATACTGGTGCTGATTATCAGTGCACTTTCTTCTTTTTATTCCATCTTGGATCCTAGTGGCACCGTTAAAACAGTGAAGCAGCTTGGGGACTCCAAGAGTAGGAGCTCATTATACACAGTTGGAATTTGGAGAAAACAAAATGCACCTTTCTAGAAGCATAGAGATAATACTTGAATATTGATTTTTTTTTACATAGGAACCTATATATATCATCTCATTTTCAGAAGCAGGTATGCCTTTCAGGTTTGGGAGTCTCAGAGAGGCTGACAATTTTCTACTATTGTAGAGATGAAAAGTTGTTGAGTGGGTCCTACTCTAAATCCAGTAATTTTCTTCAATCTCAGTCATTGCTTTTCAGAAGGCAAGTTGCTAATTCAACCACAATAAAGCACAAAGCTACTGAGTAAGTCATCAACTCAAACACATTTTAAGAAAGACCTGTTCTTTTAAACTTATTTTTATTGTGGAGTTATAATATATTTATTGCATTGCTCCTTTTTCTCCCTCCAAATACCCTATATTCTCCATGTTCTTCAAACTCAAAGCCTCTTCATTCTTAAATTGCTATTTCATATATGTATGCATATAGTTATACATTTCTAAAAATTTATATTTGGGATAATAATGTTTTATCAATTATATGCTTATACATTACATTTAAATATACTTATACATATAAATGAAATATTATGAATCAATTAAGACAATAAAATTGTATAGGATGCATATATTTATATCAGCATAATCTATATAATGTTACTTATCATTTTAAGACTGACCATTTGGCCCTTGAAAACAAATTGGTGTGCTCTTTCTTGGGGAATACTATGTCTCCCATTCCCAGTTTTCCTTAGTTACCTGTATTTATTTATGTAGCTTTGAAGCTTCAAGGACATTTTCAACTTCATTTTGGCATGTTCTTTTTTGGCATTGCTGTTCGGCTAACGTTTGAGTAGTAGTGTTGGTCAGGCCTCACAGGTGTAGCTTCTGACATTACTAGGAGAAATAATCTCAGAGCAAATTCTCTGATCTTTTAACTCATACAGCCTTTCCAAGTCCTTTTCCAAAATATTCTCTGAGCCTTAGGTATGGGAATATTTTGCAGATATAATCCATTGGGATTGAGATCCACAGCTTTGAATTTTGATTGGTTGTGCTTTTCTGTAGTGGTCTCTGTCTGTTGCAAAGAGAAGTTTCCTTGATGAGAGGTGAAGACTACCCTCATCACTGGGTGTAAGGACAAATGTTTATACATTTTTGTTAGGGATTATGCTGATTACTAAACTCATGATTGTATATTCTCTTGCCATAGCCATGAGTTAACCACCTCGGTTTGGTAAGCTAGGTTTCTAGTACCAAACTGTAGGAGGGTCATCTGTCTATGAGTTACTTTCATTGGTTAATAAAGAAACTGC
>LOJH01038248.1:0-15090 GCA_001685095.1 Ellobius talpinus | reverse complement strand
AACTGGCCCCATCCTATAGCCACACTGATGAATATCTTGCATATCACCATAGATTTTTCTTTTTAAAGAACAGAATGCAAGTAAATTTGGCACCATTAGAAATATCAAGAGGTAGCTCTCTTTAAAAAAATACAAAGTACTAAAATTGTGTAGTAGAAAATTTGAAGAAATCATAAGTGTAATCATACAGATGTGATCAAATTGCCTACCACCACACAGATATTGCACAAAATAGATCATATCTCTAAAATGAACCTAAGCTAGATGATTCATCTGGTTTTCCAAATCTTTAAAATATGGACAGTTCTATTGATACAAAGAAAAAAATTATAGGTGACCTGATGCAATTCCAAAGTGTACTTCTTTCATAAATTAAGTTTAGCCATTTTAAAAGTAGTTCCTGTTGCTGCATATCAAATATTTGTTCTAAACACCATGCCAAGAAACTTCTATACATTGTCACAATTAATTTGAGTGCTACAAACACCTTGAACAGTGCCACATACTTAAATGCCAGTAATGCATGAATAGGAAGACGGATAGGAAGATATGTGGCACAGGTGCATGTGTGCCCACATGTGGGGATGGGATATGGTCCTGCCATGGCCCCAAAAACTTAGACCCTTATTAGCCCCAGCCGACAGCTGTATTTCAGGAATAGAAATCCATTATTAAAAGATGCTCTTTTTCATTTTATTCAAAACATTATGGCTATGTGATCCACTAACTTCCATATGTTGAAAATATTCAATATACTGTCTAAAATCCCTAAAAATTACAAAGATGCAGTAACTATTTGCATAATTTTGATATAAAAACAATGAAATCATTTCTGGTGATACAGATCTATTCAATTTGACTGTATTAAAAAGCATACAAAAGGAAAGAACAGGATAATATCTTCTACCTTAAATCACAAACTACACTAAATAAAAGTGCATCAATTAATATGACAGCTAAAGTTTTTTAAATATAAATAACAGAAAATAATTTAAGCACACATACAAAATGAGATGTTTGCATATATTGTTCATCAGATCTCCTAAGAAACAAGTGAAGAACATAGATCTCTTAGAATATAGTTAACAAGCTTTATTTTATAAGTGAAGCTAAAATTAACAAATATTCTTTTCCATTGAACATTTATAGAAATGAACTAAACATTTCCCCCACAAAAGAAAAACAACTCCCCTTTCTATAATACAAAAGGAAATAAGCATACTATATTTGATGCCATATTTATATCTTAAATGTCTACTATAGAAGAAATTATGATCACAAATGTGCCCATACTAACATAAAATAAAAAAGGAAAGACAGAAAAGTCTAGAAATTAAATAAGATCAACAAAATAAAAAGCACGATCAATTGAGAAGAAATTAAGCAAGAACCTTAGCACATGTAATATTTCATACAGCTCAATAAATAGCTATGAATTGCCAGAATAAAATCATTTGCCAAAGTTGACCCAGAAAGGGGGAAAGCTTAACTGAGAAGCTGGAAATGTCATTAAAGAATTACATACTTTTTTCTGACTGGGGTTGAAAGCAGCACAAATCTATGATTATAAACAGAAATATTCATAAGACAGCTTGACATCATGACTGTTTAGCAAAACAATAACCAGTGGTTTCTGATCTAGCAGCCATAATTTCCCTAACCATGGCTTTTGACCATGTTTGTACTACCAGGCATGAATTTCTTCCTATGGAACAAACTTCAAATCCAATCCAGAGAGCGATTGGTGACCCCCACCCCATAAACAGTCCTGCCCCTATTGCATAATCAGCACACCTTACCTGATAGGTACTATTGTAGCATGCTGGGTCCTCTTAGGAAGACCATTGACTTAATCCCCTTCCCCTGATAGCACTCTGAGTAGCACTTCTGAGCTCTATGAAAACCAGCCAACAAAGAGAGTTTTCTGACCAGTTCAAGATTGATTTCTCAATATCCTGAAACCTTTGTGTGTGGTATCTCTGCAACAAGGCCTTACCAACTTGCTCTGTTGGACAGCCAAGAGTAATGATAATAGCCTATATTGTTTTGGATACTTCTGTGGCCTCCCTGGCCATTAAATTATAGAGAGGTAATCCATTCCTGGTACTCGGATTTTCATTTAATAACTCACGTTGTGTGGGAGCAGCATTGTTTACTCAGGCAGGTTACTGTCCAAACTTTATTTTTTGTTACTGTTGATATATATGTTTAATTAGCTCACAAGTTAGTGGGGTTTCTTAAGGCCTCCCCATACATCTTTAATTTGTTAATCCACTTGCTATTCCAGCTTTCTCCCACTCCGTACCCCAACCCCATTTAAACCTTTAGCTCTTAGTAATACCCCCTCTATTATTTCATACCATGTGTGTTCTACTATCTATTCTTGTTTTATTTCTTACTTGGGTTGCAAGATCAGACTCCCATGTAGCTTCTTCATACATAGTTCATTTTAGTTAGCCCTTCCCTTGCCCCCTCGTTTCCTATTTCTGTCACTCCGCTACCTGCTTGAACCTTTCTGTTCTCAATATTCTCCCTCTCTATTTTCATTCCACCTATATTCTGATAACCCCTCTGTCTAAATGTACCCCCACCAAAAACCCCTTTCAAGTTCCCTGGGTTACACCTGCACCCCAGGTTAGATTCTTATTGCAGTGGAGATGAAATTTTCAAAAAACAAAAACAGAAAAATTTGTAATTGAAAAAAGACAGTCCCAGGTCGTTTCAAAACTGAGTGTGAAATCTCAGGGGTAGAACACTGATCCACTAAAATTTATTTTCATCTTTTCATAGGAAAGTCCTTCACTTTCTGTCTCTTAAAAATACCTTTGTACCTCATCTCGAAAATACAATAAAATTTCTCTCACTGACTTAGAGAAGGATCTAATTGGATCTCTGACTTATCTTTTTAATTTTTAAAATTATTTTTAGATTTATTTTATTTTGTGTACGAATATTTTTCCTGAATGTATGTCTGTGTACCATGTGCAGGCTTGGTGCCTACGGAAGGCAGAATTGTCATATACCCTGGAACCAGTCATGGCTGTGAGCTACCATGTGTGTTCTGGGAACTGAACTCAGGTCCTCTGCAAGAGCAGGGAATGCTCTTAACCATGAGGTCATTTCTCCAACCCTCTATAATTTATCTTTAAATTGTCCTAAATGCATTTAGCCAGTCGGTAGACCTCACACAAACTTCCTCATGACATCTACCCAATGTCTACCTGTCTCCCTGCCCTCCTTACAATCTCTCTGGCTTCAGCCTCTTGTCAAAAGAAAAATTGTATCATTTCCCCACATGTGCCTTAAGTGCAGCTCTTGTTGTGTCCGAGAGAGTGTCATACTGGAAATTTTCTTGTGTCTTTTCCTCTATCAACACATTTTCTGTTTCTGCTGAATCATTCCAATTAGAATACAGGCCAGTGTATCTATACAACCAAGATGTACATGCACGTGTGTAGGAGTTTATATACACATGAAGAAAACACTCATGTAGTTTTGATTTTCAGCCCCCATTGATATTCATTGTTTTACAGAGACTTTAGGATTTTAGAAAAACTGGAGTTTTAGGGATAATTTAAACTCTGAAAGAGACATGGAGTGTTTTAAAGAGGTGGAACTTTCCAGTTATCAGAATTTTTAAAGAATGTGGAACTTTTAAAAGTTAGAATTTTTACTTCTGTGTAATACTCCACAGTGTCAGTGTACCACATTTTCTTTACCCATTCTTCAGTTAAGGGTAATCTAAGTTGTTTCCAGGTTCTGGCTATTTCAAATAATGCTGCTATGAACATAGTTGAGCAAATGTTCTTGTAGTGTAAGTGCGCCTCCTTCAGATATATGCCCAAGGGTAATATTGCTGGGTCTTGAGGTAGATTGATTCCCAATTTTCTAAGATACCACCGTACTGATTTCCAAAGTGGCTGTACAAGTTTGCACTCCCACCAGCAAAAATGGAGTGTTCCCCTTACTCCACATCCTCTCCAACATAAGCAGCCATCAGTGTTTTTGATCTTGACCCTTCTGACAGGTGTAAGATGGTAGGTATCTCAGAGTCATTTTGATTTGCATTACCCTGATAGCTAAGGATGTTCAACAATTCCTTAAATGTCTTTTGGTCATTTGAGTTTCCTTTGCTGAGAATTTTCTGTTTAGATCTGTACCCCATTTTTAAATTGGATTATTTGGTGTTTTGATGTTTAGTTTCTTGAGTTCTTTATATATATTGGAGATCAGCCCTCTCTCTGAAATGGGGTTGGTAAAGATCTTTTCCCATTCGGTAGGGTGCTATTTTTTTCTTACTGATGATGTTCTTTTCCTCATTGAAGTGTCTCAGTTTCAGGAGGTCCCATTTATTTATTGTTGCTCTTAGTGMCTGTGCTACTAAAGTTATATTTAGGAAGTATTCTCCTGTGCCTGTGTGTTCAAGGCTACTTCCCACTTTCTCTTCTATCGGGTATATGAATTTATATTGAGGTCTTTGATTCATTTGGACTTGAGTTTTGTGCACGGCAATAGATGTGGATCTATTTGAATTCTTCTACATGCCAACATTTGTGCCAGCACCACTGGTTGAAGATGCTTTCTTTTTCCATTGTACGATTTTAGATTCTTTGTCAGAAATCATGTGTTCATGGGTGTGTAGATTAATATCAGGGTCTTTAATTCAATTCCATTAATGTACATGTCTGTTTTATGCTAATACCAAGCTGTTTTTATTACTCTAGTAGAGCTTGAAGTCAGGGATGGTGATACCTCCAGAAGTTCCTTTATTGTACAGAATTCTTTTGGTTTTCCTGGGTATTTTGTTTTTCCATATGAAGTTGAGTATTGTTCTTTAAGGTCTGTGAAGAATTGTGCTGGGATTTTGGTAGGGATTGCATTTAATCGGTAGATTGCTTTTGGTAAGACTGACATTTTTACTATGTTGATCCTACCTTTTCAAGCGCATGGGAGATCTTTTCATTTTCTGATATCTTTTTTATTTTTTTCTTCAAAGATTTAAAGTTCCTGTCATACAGGTCTTTCTTTTTTTGGTTAGAGTTATCCCAAAATATTTTGTGTTATTTGTGGCTATTGTAAAGGTGATGTTTTTCTGATTACTTTCTCAGGCCATTTACCATTTGTATACAGAAATTTGCAGGCAAAGGGATGGAGTTAGAAAAAAAAAACATCCTGAGTGAGGTAACCCAGACCCAGAAAGATAAACATGGTATATACTCAATTATAAGTGTATATTAGACATAAAGCAAATGATAACCAGACTACAGTCCACAACCCCAGAGAAGCTAGGTAAAAAGGAGGGCTCTAAGATGAACATACATGGTGGATCCCAAGAAGGGAAAATAGTTAAGATCTCCTGGAAAATCTGGAAGCTGGGGTAGAAGGGAGGGTATGCGGCATGGGAACATGACCCATTGAGATGGCCAAACTGGGGGAGGGACAGAGAGGGAGAGCAATGAAAGAGACATCTTGATAGAGGGAGCCATTATGGGGTTCAGGAGAAATCTGTTGCTAGGGAAATACCCAGGCATCCACAATGATGACCCCAGGTAAGAATTTAAGCAATAGTGGAAAGGGTTCCTGAATGGGCCTTCCCCTATAATCAGATTAAGGACTACCCTAATTGTCATCTTAGATATCCAGTAACTGATGGAAGCAGATACAATGACCCACAGCCAAGCACTGGGCGAAGAAAGCTCTTGGAGTTCAGTTGAAAAGAGGGAGGAGGAATCACATGAGCAAGAGGGGACAAGATCATGATCTGCAAAACCACAGAAATGACAGACCTGAGCTAGTGGGAGCTCACAAACTCTGGACTGACAGCTGGGGAACCTGTATGGGACTGAACTAGACCCTCTGAATATGGGTGACAGTTATGTGGCTTGATCTGTTGTGGGGCCTTGGAAGTGGGGCCAGGACTTACAGGTGCATGAACTGGCTTTTTGGAGCCTATTCCCTATAGTGAGATACCTTGTTCAGCCTTGATATGGGGGGATAGGAGAAGGGGAGGGAGAGGGAACTGGGCTTAGTATGTAAAATGAAAAATAAATTTTAAATAAAGAAAACATTAGAATTTTTTAAATTGTTATATTAACATTAACATGATATCTTGGGGACAAATGAGAAAGGAAAGGTTCCGTTTGAGTACTGATACATTTGTGTGTCCAGTTCACAAGGGGTCAGCTGTGTTGGCTTGTTTTATGCCAACTTGACACAGCGAGAGTCATTTGGCAAAAGGAGCCTTCATTGAAAAAACGCCTGACACCAAATTGGCCTATGGGCAAGTTTGTGGGATTTTTTTTGATTGGTGATTGATGTAGGATGTAAGAGGCCCAGCTTACAGCAGGTAGCGAAACCCCTAGGATGCTGGTTCTGAGCACTATAAGAAAGCAATGTGAGCAAGCCACAAAGACCAAACCATTAATCCGTAATCATTCTTGGCCTCCGCTTCAGTTCCTGCCTCCTGATTCTTACCTTAAGTTCCTGCTCTGACTCCCTTAGATGATGAACCATGATATGGGATAAACCATTTCATCCACAGGTTGCTTATGGTCACAATGTTTTACCACAGCAATAGAAAACGAAGGCACCAACTTTCGAGTTGTCAAAGGCAAAACTTCATTTAGCGGCATCCTTGAGTCTCCTTTTTCTCAAAAACAATGTCTACATAATCAGAAAATCTGTCCATTCCAGTATAAGAACATATCGAGATCTAAGACTCCATCTACTACAGTTACCCCCTCAGTCCACACCATCTTTTGTCTGTAGAATGGGCTCCTAAATGGTATTGTTTCTGCTCTGGGTATTTTAGTTAATTATCATTCAGCAACATGGCAATCCTATTAGGACAGAAGGCAAGTCATCGCACTTTTATGTTCAAACTACACTAAGCTATGTGAATCTTGCATAAAGACAAAATAAAGTCCTTGTAATGACCTGAAACAACTAATTTTTTGCAAACTTGCTGTTCTATACATTTTCTCTGATTTCATCTTCAACTACCTGCCCTCAAAGATCCCAAACACACAGCCGCATCAGTGATGTGGGACTTGATTTAATAAGCTGTCACCTCAGAAAGAAGTTGTTGCCAACTTTACTTTCCCTCTTTTGCAACAAGTACTCTAAAATATCCCACATCTTATTACTTTCCTGAAATGCTTAATTCTTTCTCTTTCTGTAGCGTCTAAGTACATAACTATTATCTCTCCTATGCACCAAGCATCTAGAACTAGAACAGTGCCTTACCTATAGTGACTAACCAAATGCTTGAAGGATTGATGTATCATCTTTTAAAGCATATCTCTTCATTTGTTTAATGAATAAGAACATCTTTTAGTTAACATATCAAGATTTTGTAGGGAAATATGGCTTCTAAAATAGAACATAGATATATTAAACACTGATCTGGTATATAATGTGTGAGCTGTCTCAAAAATAGTTTAGTGTAACTTTCAAAGTGCATGTTTTCTTTATGTTGCCTTACAAATCAACATTTATTCATTTTTCTTTTTTTCTTTTTTGGTTTTCAAGACAGTGTATCTCTGTTGTTTTTGGAGCCTGACCTGGATCTAGTTCTTGTAGACCAGGCTGGCTTCGAACTCACTGAAATCTGCCTGCCTCTGCCTCCCAAGTGCTGGGATTAAAGGTGTGCACCGCCATCACCCGACTTAAACTTCTTTCCTAAAAAAAGATGTGCAAAGCACAGAGGTAAACTAGGTTCTTGCTTCTACAGTGAGATTTCAGTGTCATGAATCTGTTTACCCAACAAAATCAAATACATTGTAATATTCTTCCACATGGTCTTGGGGTCATCATCAGTTCTTTATTGCACACATTTTACTTGTTTCCAAGTCAATATAACTATCAAAGGCCTCTGGCTATGTCATTAAACTGTCCAGACGCCTCTGAGGCTCTTGTTTTATTATTAAAATAAAATCCAATTTTACAGAGCAGGTGTGTGAACCTCTGTATTCTACATGCCACCTGTTTTCCTTACATTAAATTTTAATGTTTTGTACTCCACATGCCAATCAGATTGTTGTGTTTACTACTCCCTCTTATATTTTCTACCTTTTTTATTTGTAACACTTTTGAATCTGGAAGATGTGAAGAGAGTGCTCATCGAGGTTGGAGCACTTGATAAACACAAAAAATCGTGATGCTGTTACTGCCTTGGATGCAAGCTCTCAATTCTTTGGAACAACCTTAAGATTATGTTTGCCCGGTGTTTATAGAATTAAGGTTTTCCAGGATTGTGATGCACTTCTAGTCAGCTGCATCCTACAAGTTTTCCCTATACAACCTCTTGTCGGACTGAGTTCTGTGTATTCTAACTATGGCTTATAAACTAAATGGAATCCTGTGCACTTGTCCTCTTAAACTCTTCTTTATGAAAATCAAGGATCTCTCACCTCTTTGCATCTGCTACTTATGGAAAGACAGAGGGAGGGGACGATAAGATTGGAGGAAAAGATGGAAAAACCATCTTTCTTCACATAGAAATTTTGGTCATCTTCTTCATCCTTCCAAAGCACTACCCAGGTACTTGGCAAAGGAAAAGAATCGTGTCTCTGCCAAACAGCATCCCCTCTGTGGGCCGTCACTGAGGCCTCAGAGCTGACGCAATACGTTTTCCACCTTTTGTCTCTGGGCTTTCTTCTCACCACTTGTGTCTCATGACTTGCACCCTTGTTTCTGGATTTTGTTCATGTGCCTCACCCCGAAACTGCGCCACTTCTCAGCTCTTCTTCCTGGAAAAGCAAAATTTCTTCCTCCAGACTCAACCCTGCTCTTACTCCTTCAAGATTCCTTCCTTGGTACCCTGGGTAAGAAAGTCCAAGGTTAGGGAACCTCTTGCAGATTACACGGCCTTGAATCACTTACTCATTTTCTTTCCCCCTGCATCTAGTCCTTGAGCTCTTTAAGCCAATGAGGTGGCTTTCATCTCAGTAGCCATAAGTGCCAAGCATGGTGTCAGGTGTTCGTATTCATTCATCTTGCCAACAAAATGATTCCCCACTTTCTTTTTCTTTCTTGTTCATCCAAGAAGAGTCCAGGGCAAGTACATAAGAGCTTGGTGGAATTCGATTTAAGCAAAAAGAGATTTCAGCCTTTTAATCTTTCAGGTAATAGGGTGAAAATCCAGACTCAGCTACCCTTTGTCATTCTTTCACAAAGAATACATGGTGAGGATTACTGTAACTGAAAGCTATTGATGAAATGGTTTTCATTTATCCTCACTATAAAACGAAAAATAAAATAGACACAAATGATCTGTCATGAGTACGAATTCTCTAACAGAACTTCTCCATGACAGTTTCGCAGTAAAATGTACACTGGTCTTTCTGAAGAACAGTGGTCGGAGATATTAGAATCCTGAGTGATCTGAGTGATTTGCTTTTTTTTGACAAATGCCTGCCGCCAGAGTCATTGGCCATTGTCCTTCCACCATGGCCATGTTAAATGTTCACACTGATAATGAAGAATAGCTTTACCAGAATGTAGACACCATGCGATCTATGAAAGATTTCTACAGACTCCTAATGCCTTTGACTGGAAGGATTCAAATACCTGTTTAGTCAGAGGAAATCTGTCCTGGGTCCTTCCAGTTGAAACTCTATCATAATTAATCCCCAAGTACTCTCAAACTAATGAAGAGTTCTTTCTACAACTTTCATTTGATGTTTCTGTGATCATGAAATTGGCAAAATGAGCTTGCCCATTTACCATCAGCCTTTTCGTTCCCTGAGTTCTGCCACCAGGCCATGTGTGCGCACGCTTTAAGAAATCTAAAGGTAGATATCTCATTAGATGCACCAACATACTTGTTCATCTTTTATGGCACCAAGGGAATTGTCAATTGATTAACCTATATATGATTTTAATGTTTGGGTCCCTGCTTCTCTGAAGTAGAAAACCGTTTTACAGTCTAAGATAGCTGAGACTTCATTACTTGCTGCGAAATAGAATTTATTTAAGTAACAGAGCCCACTGGGGCGCATTAACATGAGTGATTGCCATTACATGCAATCTACCAAAACAAATCCTGTCGTTGCCTTCAGTGACAGTAGCATCTTCAAATGTGATTCTCACTTATCACTAAGGAAAATTAGGGCATATTTTACACTTTCCGGTTTCTCTATATCCCCTCTGCAGCAGCACGACTTCTTAGCAAGAATTCTTTCGCATTTGTAAATTATGGAATAATACATGTGACAAGCAATTCATGAATGTGTTTCTCTGGACAGCTAGACCTGTGTCACTGGACTCCTCAAAACACCTACTATGATACACCCACATTTCAATTTAATTCCTTTTCATTTCAACTGTGCTGAAGTCACTGCTAAGGGTTTATGCTAAGTCTGGGTTTGGTCTCCAGCCAATAACATCTCTACATTGGAAGGTATGTTGTGTATTACATGCACTGTTTGAAAACCTTGTAATGCAACAAAGATTAGTTTCCCTGTTTTTGTTTTTTTTCCCTAACGATGAAATTAAATTTTTGAGTCAAGTAACATGCTCAGAGTCACTATTGTTGGATAACTGGATGAAGATTTGATTCCAGGTCCATCTGACACCAAAGCCTGAGCTTTTATTCTGAAACAAGTAATGTGTTAGCTCTTATCTCTTCTTCCTGCTCAAGAAAAACAGATGCTGTGACCAAGCATTTTCCTATCTTGTCAGTGTCAAAATGCAAAGCGCTCAAGTTCACAGGGTGAGAAATCATGTAACATTTACTCGTTTTCCTTGCTTTGACTTCTAGGAGATTCTTTCTCTGGAGTCAGGGCCAGCTGTTTTTCTGTAATGATGAGGGAGGGTAGCCTAAGGCTGTCCTGGGAACAGCAAGTTTATTTATCATCCTTTTCTTTGTTCTGTGGATAATATCCAGCATGCATCTCTGATTGGCCTCATGAGGAGAGATATGCTAATTTTCAACTCTACAAGGAAAAACATTATACAAAAGATGGCTATTCCCTAATGTTATGAATGCAATTTTAAGCAATTATGAAAGAAAATATATAATTATTAAAACTCATTTCTATATCAAAAATTTCATCGAACAGATTTTACCACATTCAAAAATTGTAAACAGTAGAACTGAATGTCAAAGATGTCCAGAACCTCCATAAGCTGGAAACCCATGAAAATATATAATAGCAAGAGTGCTACTTTTAACAATCAACTAAAATATTTGGAGTAAAATCAGTTGTTAAGTACCTTCCCAAAAATAGAGTCTGAAGGTGAGGTCTTATTAGTTCAATGAAATAGAGCACTTCCAGAAAGTCTATATCATTCTTAAGAAAGCTTTAAAAGTAGGACTCCCCAGAGAAGAGTACACCAATTGGTTTTCTGATACCAAATGGTCAGACCTGAAAACATACATATAAGTAACATTATACAGACTGAGCAAGTCATTATACAGACAACAATTAATGAAAAAGAGGTTATGAATTTTAAAGGGAGTATAAAATAAGGTTTGGAGGGAAAAAAGAAAAGGGGAAAGTTATGTAATTATAGCATAGTCTAAAAAATACAAGAAATATTTTAATAGGACTTCTTTTTATTAAGACAGAGAAGCAAGGATCAGCACTTGTTCTCGACTGTGGCATTGCCTCGCTTTCTTACTTTTTACCTTTGGTCCTCTTTACCAGGTTTTTAGCCAACACCACTTTCAGAGGTCTCAGTGGTTCCATCAAAGTAAAAGGGTCTACCATCATCAGCTCTGAAAACAATTTTTTCATCTGGACTTTGCAGCATGACCCTATGGGAAAGCCAATGTGGACTCGCCTGGGCAGCTGGCAAGGGGGAAGGATTGTCATGGACTCTGGAATATGGCCAGAGCAGGCCCAGAGGCACAAAACCCACTACCAGCACAAAAATAAGCTACACTTGAGAGTGGTGACCTTGATTGAACACCCATTCGTCTTCACAAGAGAAGTAGATGATGAAGGCCTATGCCCTGCCGGACAACTCTGTCTAGACCCTATGACTAATGATTCTTCCATATTGGACAGCCTGTTTAGTGGCCTCCATAGTAGTAATGACACCGTGCCTATCGAATTCAAGAAGTGCTGCTACGGGTATTGCATTGATCTGCTGGAACAGCTAGCAGAGGACCTGAACTTTGACTTTGACCTCTACATTGTAGGGGATGGAAAGTACGGAGCTTGGAAAAATGGTCATTGGACTGGGCTGGTTGGTGATCTCCTGAGTGGAACGGCCAACATGGCAGTCACTTCTTTCAGCATCAATACTGCACGAAGCCAGGTGATAGATTTCACCAGCCCTTTCTTCTCAACCAGTTTGGGCATCTTAGTGAGGACTCGAGACACGGCAGCTCCAATTGGAGCCTTTATGTGGCCACTCCACTGGACCATGTGGCTGGGGATTTTCGTAGCTCTGCATATCACTGCCATCTTTCTCACATTGTATGAATGGAAGAGCCCCTTCGGTATGACCCCTAAGGGGCGGAATAGAAACAAAGTCTTCTCCTTCTCTTCTGCCTTGAACGTCTGCTATGCCCTTCTGTTTGGCAGAACAGCAGCTATCAAACCCCCAAAATGCTGGACTGGAAGATTTCTGATGAATCTTTGGGCCATTTTCTGTATGTTTTGCCTTTCTACATACACGGCGAACTTGGCTGCTGTCATGGTGGGTGAGAAGATCTATGAAGAGCTTTCTGGGATTCATGACCCTAAGGTAATTGTTTCCTTTGTTCCAGCTTTCCTTGCTGTGCCTTGATAACTCCACATGCTTTGTCTACCTCTGTGGTGTATCTGTCTTCTTCATCTGATTCAAGAATATTCTTTAAGTCGGTGGAGATAGGAAAGTAAGTGTAACCAATGGTGAGGACCTGAGCTTTGTGCACAGAGCTCACATAAAAAGCTTGGAGGGGAGAGTTGGCATCTCCTTCTAGTCCCAGGGCTGCAGAGGTGGAGACGTGGATTTTTGGCCAGTGGGTTCAGTGATGCAAGCTAGTGAGAGACCTGTATCTAAACACAAGACTACTGTCATCCTGAGCGGTAACCTTCAGGGTCGACGGCTTGCATCCACATGTACACAAACACACAGATGCACACGCACACACAGAAAATCACCTACATACATGCATACACTTGAATTGGCACACACAAATCTTCTCTCTGCCAACTGCATAGGTCAGTCAAAAGGGTTTTACCTAGTTAAACTAAATAGATTATGGTTGTTGTTGTTGTCGTTTGTATTTATTTCTATTAAATGAAACAAAATAGGGATCATTATTTGTTATTTGTTTTAGAGATAACATTTCTTGTTCAAACATCTGTTAGTGTAGCTTTCTTGGTTCTTTAACCATCTGACAGAATGGCTACTGGGGAGTAATTATGCAGCACGGCAATAGTTCATAGAACTTTACCAGCAGAAATCCTAACAACTTGATTAATTACTTTTCAGGGGAAATTAACAGAAATGAGAAAGAATGATATTTTAAATAGAAAGCCATTTGTTTTGTTTTTAAAATGCCCAAAGCAATGGAAAGAACTGCCAGGTTATCATTAGCACACTGAGGTCAGCTGTGAGGAACCTCACAAGAATATGAAGAACGAATTGTACACTGAGGTAGAAAGATTAGCTAAGGGTAGGGTGTCTTTACAGAATAAGGAAAACTGTCTGTTCAGCCACCTTTGGTAAAGGAATGGTCCTTACAGTGTCATTAGAATGTCCACAGGCATTTGGATAAAAATTATCTTGGGTGCCTCAGACATCCAACTATGTGGGTAGAACAAAGTGGGGAGGGAAGACACACACAAATCAAGATGCAATGATCAATTATTTTCAACTTTACTGGACCTGGAATGATCTAGGATGTGTGATTCCAGACAGGAACCACTAAGGAGGAAGGACCTACCTTGAATGTGGGGAGCACCATCCCATGGTCTGCAGACTGAAAATGAGTGCAAATGCAAAAACAGAGGCCAGATGAGCATTAACATTCATATCTCTCTGTCTCCTGACCACAGGCATAAGAGCCCCTACCTTCTATGCATGTCACCATGGCTTCCTGGCAATTGTCTGTACCACCCCAACATAAAACAAAATAATCTCTTCTTGAATTGATTTGCTCTTGTCAGATATGGGGCTATAGCAATAAGAAAGGCAATTAGTACACTAATACATGTGCAATGCTCAGGCAAGGTTAGCCATATATATCTTCTCTCTGGATTAAAATAGGATCCCTTTCAAGGGGTAAATAGACAGAGACTCCAGTCTAACTAATACAAACAGGGCCAGGGCAGCCCAAGAGTTTACTGAAGCCCTGATAGAGATGCAGATCCTAAGCAGAGAGAATCCAAATGTATGGGAAATAGCTGGTGTAGATGGGAAACACTAAGAACACTCCATGATCAAAGCAAGCTGAGCTAAGTCATCTTTCAAATGGTGCAGCCATCATCATGACTTTTCTGATGTCATGTTCCAGTGTCATGTCAGTACTCAGATTTCAAGGTACTGATCCATACGTTATATATATGAATAATTTTAATTCTTTTCATAAAATGTCAGAAAATTGGAAATCTACCAACTATCCTCAGTAACTGATGGGGTTTCCCAATGGACTGGTGACATCACCAGAGAATTCTCATGAACAGTTGTAATGAAGACATAAGGTCTATGCCCCAACCAAAAGAATCTGAGAAATTCCACCTATATGCAACTGCAAACATCCTAATGTGTGAAATGAGACCATAAGAAGAGGTTGAGCTAAAAATGCTTCACTAACTAGGAAAAGAATTGCATTTCTTTTTAATGAGCACTCAGAGCTTTGTATTATGAGCTGGAATCCAGCCGAATGCAAATAAGTCCTTAAGAATAAACAAATGCATCACCCCAAAGAGAGACTTTGGTGATGCGACAGCGTTCACACTCTAAAGCAATATTGGCATCTGCCGTTTATCATTTCCCCCAGGAGTCCTGTAGATCTTTTGAAGATTCGCTCTTCTAGACTTAGGTAGACTTTGTGCAAGAATCTTAACAATATGACTTTGAAATTAAAAACTGCAAATGTCTCTATCTCCATCCATCGCCAGCTGAAGGTACTATGGTGATATGCAAGAT
>LOJH01038247.1:0-15090 GCA_001685095.1 Ellobius talpinus | reverse complement strand
AGTCCAGCTGGCTTTGGTGAGCTCCCATTAGATCAGCCCCATCGTCTCAGTGGCCAGGGGTAGTCTTGAACTCATGATCCTCCAGCTTCAGCCTAAAAGATTGCTGAGATTACAGGAGTAGACTACCATGTAGGGCTTAAGAGAGAGCCTACTTGTTCTGTAAATGAGAAACTGGAGAGAGAGAGAGATAGATACCTTTCAGCATTGCTAGATTCAGTTACTCAAATGTTGTGCTGAAAGAATTTTTCTTTCATCATTTATCTTTTTCATTATTTATTCAAAAAATTCTTGAAAGTTCATTTTCTGTCTCTCAGACACTATCCTGAGTGCTGAGAAAAACTGACACAGTTCTGCATTCATGAACTTATAATCTAGTGGTAGTCACAAATCAACAAGGACCATAAAAGAAGATCAAGGCAGTGAGATAAAGGAGTCATGGGATATTTTACAACTGTCTGTAATAGATTGAGATCTGTAAACAGGAGACAAGCTGCATTTCCTAAAAGTCCCAGTGGGTAAACAGGTATTGGGACTGAGCACATAGGCATTTTAAGGCTCAAAAATCTCTGTGAGGAGAACCAAGTGAGTGGGACACTAGGAAAAGAGATTCAAAAGGGAAAGAAACCTTACAGCAATGACCCTGTAGTCACAGTAAGTAATTTTATTTTATTTTATTTTATTGGAGGTCTTGAACAATGAAGTACAATGACTTGAACTATATTTCAGAAGACCTCGTCTACCAGGCAGTGTTGTGTACAGAGCACAAGGAATCATTTAGGGGATGGTAGTTGGAAAAGAAGTGAAAAATGAAGGTGGTATCAACTGGGATAAAGCTGCAGATCTAGAGGGAGGTAGGCAGATTCTTGTCTGAGGAGACTCGATGCACAAGACGTGTGGTAACTGGAAAGAGGAAAGTCATATTTGATGTTTCTGTGACCTAAGCAGAAATATTCATGTGTGCACATTTTTGAGATTCACCAAAAAAAAAAGTAACAGACCACCTCAGGGAAGAAATACGGGATGATGATAGAAAGATGGTAATTATTCATGAGTGGAAATACAATGTTTAGAGCCATGGGCACAGAATATAAATCAGAGGGAAATCTAAGATTAAGCCCTCTTTGAAAAGCAGAAGGCTTGGTCACACAGATGAGAAGTAAAGGACAATTATAAAGTAGATGTTCTGAAAGTCACCTCAAGTCAAAATGTCAGACAGGTGGTCCAGGTCCAGGAAGGAATTTTTTTTATCCATATATCTTTACTTAAAAGGGTTCATTGCAAGGAATCATTGGTCAGGTTTGAGGTCTCTAGTGTCTGATATACTACTGACGCTGGGCTTTTGAAAATTACAAGTGTGTGAGCCCTGTGTAGATTTAGAGAAGAGAGAAACAAGAATAGAGATGCTTTTAAACTCCTTGAGTGAATCTAGCGTATACGACAGGCTGAAAACAACTGATCTAGAAAGTTCCAATAAAGAAAAGGTGAACTTTAGAAAAAAAATGTCAGACAGGTAGGAATGCTGGTCAGGGTCAAAGGTTACTGGGACATTGGATAAAATGAGAGCATGATAGTGTGATTACAGCATGGTGATGATGTCATAGTTCTGAAGGTGAGGGCTAAAGAGGAAATGGGACAACAGGAGAAGGAAATGAGGAACAGAGAAAATAGTTTGATGGAAACAGAAAAAGGGAAGAATTTGCAGGAAGATGTAGGAATTAAGGAATGTTTTCCTTTGTTTGCTCATTTTTTCAGTCAACTAAGACTGCAGGCAATAACACAGTAAGCAGGGCATTGATGGTGATAAAGGACTGAACTCTGGTGCAAACTCAGGGGTAAACCCTGTGACTTGAGAGCATGAGCAGACTGCTATTGTAATTAAGGCAAGGAAGCTACATAGCCACGAAAGGAGGAAGGTGGGTCAACAGAGCTGTGGGAAGTTCTGCTGCTTATATTTTCAAAATGAAATAAAAATCTGGTTCATTGAATGTAATTGATTAGGTAAGGAAACTTTAAATCTTGAAGGGGAAGGGGAAAGTTTGAGGTGGATTTCTCAGAAAACAAGAGAATAGGATGACCAAGGAAATATATGAGAACTGCCAGGCCTTGGCAAAGCCTCATAGAGATTGTCAGCCACTTTTCTGCTTTTATTGTATCAAGGCCCAATCCTGTTTGTGCCAAACAAACAAGGCTCAAATCCTGTTTGTCTTATCTCCTACCACCTGAGAAAATCCAGAGAAGTAAGGCCTATCTCTCAATAGTTCCAGAAATGAATCTCAGTGTATCTGACAATAGCCTTTGGCCTTGATCTCAACACTCTGGTCATGGGGCTCCCTGCTAGGTCATGCAAATATCCTAAGAGGATGCTGTAGACTTGCTGTCAGACCATTCACCAAGATTATAAAGGAAATGGTCGGGCTGGAGAGATGCTTCATTTGGTAAAGTATGTGCCACACAAGCGTGAGGACCTAAGTGTCAGTCCCCAGGGGGCTTCTGTAATCGCTGTGCTGGGAAACACGCAACTCTCTGGAGCTCTTGGCCTATCCAGCCTAGGCGAATCAATGAGCTGTGGGAACAGCAAGAGAAAAGCATCTGCCTTACAGACTAAGTTGGAAAGCGCCCATGCATGCATGCTGACGCATGTGTATCTCCCCACCCACAGATAAATAAACAATGAATAGAAAAAAATAAAGAGAAATGGTGACTTACCATAGGCATCATGCTATATATTCACATATGAGTCACAAATAAAAGCTATATAGTCAAAACAGCCAGTATAGACTACTGCATAGTACCACCATTCTCACTTGCTGGAAAGGTTGTGAAGAGTAGGGTATCATAAATGACCTCTAAGAGTCTTTTCAGGCTAATAATCTGTAATTCCCTAGCTTTATAGTCCCCAAACTTGAGTTGGGGAAGGGAGCAATTCTGCCATCCAATTACTGATGATTTTCACAAAGCTAAGTTATTCACATGCTGAACATACTCAGTATGCTTGCACCCTGCTTCTGGCACGCATGCTGGTTCTGCCACCCCGCCACATATTTGTTGTACAGATGCTATTTATCTCGGGATGTTTTTCCTACACTTGTCATACTTCACTGAATTTTCCTTAAAGCTTCTCATATTTAAAAGATAATAAGATCTATTTTAACACATTTTCCATCATTATTCTAAAACACAATTCACTTTTTATCTAATTCTGACTAGATATGTTTCTAAAAAGAAATGTTCCACCCTAACAATTTTTGTCATGGATTTATATTCTCAGTGTCTGTGCATTCACATATGTTGCTATGGTAATAGAAGAAAACTATTCCAAATCTTCAGGCTTCCGTGAAACTTTGTATGTAGGATTTGGAAATAGCATTTTTGCACACTGAACATTTCAATTAATAAATCAAGGAAAACACAGACTCTTAACAAGAATACGATGGGACAAAACAAATAAGCAAACAGGAATAAAAGATCATTGCCTAGTATGGCTAGACATTCCTTGTGGTAAGTAAAGGCATCGCCGTAAAAGCTTCAGAACTAAGTGATTATGATCTGGGACTGAAATATTTATATCTGATGCCCTTCTCAGACTCCTTGGGTTTAGAAAGCAGCATTGACCTTGGTTCTTATTCTCCATCCCTATACCAGAAGAGAGGGTATATGTATTTATTCCCTAAAACAAGGAAGCTCCAGGCTGCTTGACTTCTCTGCAGGACACAGGGAAGAGGAAGCTCCTTGACTCTGGCTTCTGTCGGAAAGCTGTTTTGAACTTGACCTCAAGAGCCAGAATAAACCGACAGAAGCATTTTTTAATCCCAAAGAGACATTGCTCAAGTTCTGCATCAAACACTTCTCCATTTTCCATTTTCCTCTTAAACAGTACAAGAGACCTAATCAGTCTCCTTCGAGAGCTCTGGATAAGGCAAGCTTTTCCCCCCTCTCACACAGACAGCACTTCAGTCCTATCCTCGGTCCTCCCAAAGAACATAGAAATTACTTTCAACTTAAAGATTTGAAAGAAAAATAGGACCAAAAGATTTTCCCACAGAGGCATCCTAGAGTAGTTTATCTCCCCTCCCCCACTCCCAACTGAAACTTCAAACTTTGCTTGCAGTCATACAGGCCTGGTGGGTGGCTTAGGAACATCTGTTTTTGGCTCTACCCCATGAGTTTTAAATATAGTGTATGAGGATGAAAAATATTTTCAATTAAAAAAGCAAAGAATACACACATTATTGACAGAGACTGATTAACTACCTAT
The DNA here is from genome assembly GCA_001685095.1 of Ellobius talpinus. Lineage (NCBI taxonomy): Eukaryota > Metazoa > Chordata > Mammalia > Rodentia > Cricetidae > Ellobius > Ellobius talpinus. Next base: position 10,835 of record LOJH01038247.1, on the reverse strand, counting down.
TTATAAACATTTTTTCCAGTGGCCCACCCCTTCTTTCTTCTCAGGAATTGGAAAGCTCCTTCTGAGATATTCTTTCTGTTTGTTATGGATGAGTTATTAATGACTCTGAGATGTCTGACTTCCTCCTCCTCACTCCCCAGGGATATTAGGTTAAATGAATCGGTGATAGCATTGGGTTTAGTAAACTGAGCATAATAGCATCTGCCCTCCCCATCACATGGCTGCTTCACTGAAAGCCTAACTAAAGCAAAAAAGAACAAAAGAAGGGAATTTCTTCTCTCTGTCAGATGGTCTTGGAGCTGTGACTTCGTTCATCTCTGGCCTTTAAGCTGTGACTTAGAGGGAATTAAGGCTGTTAGTACACATAAAGTACTTTGAAAATTATCTCGCACAAAGTAAAAATCAGCTATTAGAAGCTATTTAGTCAATTAATTAAGAAGTGCTGTTTATATCTCAAACAATAGGTATTTATCTCTAAGTTACAGAAATAGATAAAATCTTGCCATGTGATGTTCTAAAAATCTACAAAATACCATTACCTGCTTATCTTATCATGAGAGTATCATGCTTAATAAGAACACAGAGAAAAATCTGCAAGAAGTTGTGAAGCTAATAACTATTGAGTTCTCTTAAGCTTTGGTGTTATACACAGTCTTTAAGTTTTGGTACATATGACTAAAACTACCACCAGATCTCCAATTCGCCCCTTTCATAAATGTTTGTAATTCTCACTTGTAAGTTGTAGGCTGGGCACGGTGGTGCACATATTTAATTCCAGCACTTGGGAGACACAGTCAAGAGGATCTCTGTGAGTTTGAAGTCAGCCTGATCTGCATAGTGAGCTCCAGGACAGCCTAGGCTACATAGTAAGAGCCTATCTCAAACAAACAAAAAAAGATATTTAGTTGTGCCTTAGTCATTTTATATTCAATGACAAGCAAGTGTATTAACAAGTTCTAATAAATCTTTCCCAATTGTGTCCTCTAATGACCCCACTACTTTCTTATTTATGCCTATGTGAATGATGGCAAGAGGCTTAGTCTAAACAGATTTCGAATGACTGAGCAAGCATTTATTATTTTTTCGTGCATACATTTGTATGCATATACATAAGTCAATCATATATCATGGATGTCAGTAATACATTACTGAACAAAACAAACTTGGGAGGAAGAAACTATCTAATACACTTTACATAAAAGCCAAGTGGGGCAACCAGAACTCTTTATTACTCTCTGACCAGAAAGATTCTTGTTTGTTAGTAGAATTAGAAAAAGTCTAGCTATACCATCATGATCCTGACACAGACAGAAAACAGAAAAGAAGATATGGGTGAGCTTAAAGCACAAAGAGAAAAGCCTATTGGAATAGAATGTCATATTGGACCCCTTTTTAAAAATTGAAAAATCTATTGTGGTAAAACGTCTTTTTGTTCTCAGGACAAAGACATAAAAGGGATTCTTTAGACTTCACATTTTTTTCCTCTCTCTTAGATATGCCTGGGCCACCTGGAAACAGACTGTTCTCTGTTATGATCCTAGGGTGCTTTTAACCTCATCCCTGGTTAATATGTAGAATCTGCATAATTTTGGTAATCAGATGATATGTTGAAATTGAACATGAATAAGGATCTGAGGTATGATTTGAGCATCAAGGTATTTAGGCAAGAGCAGTCCTTCGGTGCTTATCAGCAAGCACGATGATCAGAAGGTATAAGAACAAGATAGAGAGGTAGAAAAGGACCGAGGACGAGAGACATCTCTGCACCAATGGCAGAGCTCCCCCCTGAATGCTATAGCAACCGTACTTTACCTACCCAATATTTATAAGAGATGGATGATGTTCCTGGTGGTTATTTTTTAAAGTCCGCTATGATGTGTCTTTTTAAAAAATGCAAACATTTCATTTATGCGTCTGTTCCACAACTTGGAGAAGTGGGTTAAGCAGCGCATTGTCAGATGACACAGCATCACATGACAGACAAGTCGCTTACTCTCAGAATTTACAAGCCACTGAGAGGCAAGACCAAAGAAATAAATAAGGAAACAATAAATAAAATACTTGCAAATTGTGATTCTTGATTCAAAGGATTTATGTTCAGACTTTTACCAGAGAACAAAAAAGGTCTGTCTCCAGCTCTGCCTGCTGGTTCATGACTGTAATCCCAGCACTTGGGAGGCTGAGGGAAGAGAACTGGAAGTTCAAGGCTAGCCTAGGCAACAAAATGACTCTCTAGCTCAAAGGAAAAGAAAAAACGAGAGAAAGAAAATTGCTTAGGAGTTATGAGTCATCTCTAAGTTGGATATTCCTATCTTCTGTACTGGCTTCATTCTGTTTCTGTTTTCCTTGTTGTTTTGTTTTGAAACAGGCTCTTACTGGGAAGGCCTAGCTAGTCTAAAACTTTCTGTGTAGGACAAGAGGGCCTCATACTGGCAGTAACCCTCCCACCTCTCCCAAGTGATAGGATTGCAACAATGACCATGTTTACAGGCTTTCTGTATGTATCTTTTTCTATGAGTGAGTATATGAGCTCACATATGTATACATAAATATACCTTCCCTATGAATTTGGTGGACATCAAAGGACAGAACATAGTGAGTCTTATTGCTTTCTTATAGTATATTATACACATTTCAGATATCATCAAATATTTATAACTTGAGACACATAACATTCTTCATTCAATTTTGTTTTTAAGCACCAAATAATAATTATATGAATGGGAAGCAATGTAATGTTTTGAAATGTGTTAAAATAAGTCACCACTACAATTTTAACTATTTTCTTATTTTAAATTTTCCTTTAAGAAAATGACTACTGAACTTTACAGAGCCATAAGTGAGAAGAGAAAAAGAAATCAACTTATTTACCCAAGTTAACACCCAAAATGTAGAGTATCTTTATCACACTAAGAAGTCCCTTCAGTCTCATTCTAGTGAAATTTTAGCCAAGATAAGAAGTATTCTTATTTCTATCACCATAGATTAGCTTTCAAGTTTTTTTTATATTTTTACTTAAATAGAAATTATTTTGTGTTAAATTAAAATACTTAGTTGTCTTATTGAGCACAATAATTTTGAAATGAGCCCATATTGTTCCTTGACTCATATTTCCAATCTTGATTAGTACTCTGTTTAACAAATGTCCCACAATTTCAAAGTACAGCATTGCTTGTGGACATTTGGATTGTTTTTTTTTATTTGGGGCTATTATAATATTGCATTTGCTATGCCATTCTGATAAAAGTTATGGGCATGTGCATTTATTTCTCTTGAATACAGAACATATATGGAATTTCTAGTATATTGGATTGGTTTCTATTTAGTGGAAACTGCCAAATGGCATTTGAAACAGTTATATCACTTCTCAGTCTCAATAACATCATACAACCATACCCATTCCTTCATATCATCGCTGGCACTTGGTCTTTTTAGTTTTAGTTATTCAGAGAGCTATAGTAGTACATCATTATGCTCATCCAGTTTTCCCAATATTTCCCTAATATCCATGTAGTTACTGATCATTCATTATTTGCTGTGGTGGGATAATTTATCTTTTTAATCATTGATTTGTAGTATTTTGTAGACGCCAATTCTTTGTCAGATATGTTTTCTAAATATTTCTGCCTATCTTAAACACTTAATTTTAAACTGTATTAAGAGTCTTTGATGAACAGAAGTTTCAAATCCTCGGGAAATCTAATTTATACATTATTGTCTCAGAAGATTAGTTTTGCTTGCATTTTCTTTAGGAAATCTTGGCCAACTTCAAGCTCCTAATCACTTACCTCCTAAAAAGTCTTATTGTGAAAATTTTCACTTTTAGTTTATGACATATCTCCCACTAAAAATTCATTATAAATATGTAGCTGTTCAAACACTTTCTGTGAGGACATCCTCTTCCCTATTTATACATGGGCCTTCATCAAAAATCAAGGCCATATTAAAAAAGAATATCACTTCTAGTTATTTTGTTGCCTAAACTATTTATCCATAATGATTTTATTGTGTCATCTAATAACATAGATGCTTACACACTGTCTTAGTTACTTTTCTATGCAGTGATATGGTAAGACACAGTGACCAAAGTCACTTATGGAAGAAAGAATTTATTGGGTACTTTTAGTTCCAGAGTGTTATTTTCCATAAACATCATTGTGGGGAGCATGGAAGCAGGCAGGCAGCCTGATGCTCAGGCAAAAACTGAGAGTTAACAGCTTGATCCACAAGCATGAGGCAGAGAGGTACTAACTGGGAATATGTAAGGTTTTAAAACCTCAAAGTCTGCCCCCAATGATGCCTCACCTTCAACAAGGCCATACTACTTAACCTTTCCCAAACAGTTCCATCAACTGCAGACAAAGTATTCCAAAGTTTGATCCTATAGGGGCTGTTCTCATTCAACCCATCATACCCTCTACATATTTAATTCAAGAAGTAGAATTTTGAAATCCTTTTAGAATATGTTGCCAGATTTCTTCACAGATTGACTGCATGACCAAGTCAACTTATAATATTATAGCATTATTTGTATTTATGATTCCAGAGGAAGAGTACATGATAGCAGGAGCGACAGGGCTGCAGGCAGCAGTCATAATGGAAGGTGCTTAGAAATCATACCTGCAACTGAAACCATAAAGCTGAGAGAGAAACTAGAAGTGGACAAGGCTATAAACTTCCAAAGCCTTCCTCCATGATGTCCTTCTTCAGCAAGGCTGCACCCAAGCAGGTATTCTAAGTAGGGATCAACTAGAGACATTTCTCATTCAGACTAAAACAGTTAACATCAGCAAAAGGATCACTCAGAATGCTTCGTTATGGGACCGTGTTGCTTACTAAATATGTAATATTGGGGAGTGACTTGGTTATTTGTGCTTTGCACTTATCAGCTTTAAAATGGGAATATTAATAGACTCTATCTTACAAAAATCTATGAAGAAGTAAAAATATGAGAATTAAAATGTATAGTTCAAATGGACAGATTCATACACACACACATACACACACGGACACACACACATTTGGCATTGAGTAAGTGTTCAACATGTGTTAGCCATTACTAATAATAATAAGGCATAATTACCAAGCCTTGAATTTCTGTCTAAGTTCTATTTCTCAGCAATTTAGAAACATTTAAATTTTTGCATCAAGTGAAAAGTAATCTCAAATACCTGTGAGAGATTGAGTTAAGAAGAGCCAGATGAAAGGTGAAGAGGAAGAAAAGCCAAACTTCAGCTTCTTGAAAAATGTGTTCAATGTCAGCCTTAGAAATATCCCTCATCTTTATTTGTGATGATGTTTTTATTCCAAATTTCTAGACAAAATTGCCGATGTTTATGCACGAACACAATTTGGATTTTTCTGGGATGAGCCCTCACACTTTTTCTTAAACTTTCTGAAGGACAGTTGCAACGAGGATTTTATTTTAATGCTTTGTTTTGGGGCCTCCCTCCTTATAATCCAAGGATCATCTATCATGGTTCTCTCTGGAAGCCCTTAGACATAGAATATTAGCTCTAGATGGTGATTTGAAGTTTCTCTAGTGTCTGCAGTTTCCACAAAGGTAAATTAAAAACTGAGCGAGGAAGTGACAAGCTGCACCTTATATAGCTACAGAACAGCAGAGCCTGGCACTGAGCCTCAGAGCTGTGACTCCTGGCAAGCACCTATTTTGCTCTGCCAGATGACTATGGCTCCTCAGGCAAACCCTCCAGCTCCTAGACCTGTCATATTTCTCAACACAGTCCATGTAAAGGTGATAATCATTAACTTATTAATGAAAGTAGAAGAGCCATGGGATAAAGTGAAATGTATTCTCTGAAAGAAAGAAGAAGAAAGCATTAGAAATAATGAAAAATATACTTTGTTGTTTAGAAAAATGATTATTAAGCACCGGAAACAGACCAAAACATTGTGCTGGGCATTGATGTAGCCATGGTTCACATTTAAATACCATAAGATGACCAGGATTCTGTGTCAAACACTTGACGTTTACATCTTCATGGTAAGACAGGGATAGGCATATAAATCAGCAGTAGAGTACTTGCTAACACATGCCACGCCCTGAGTTTGATTGCTAGTACTAACAAGAAAGAATTATATAAATGAAAGCACTATATATGCATTTATTCATTGCACATATATTTTCTGTCTCTTTCATTCCATGACCTTTGCTAGGTCTAGAGAAAGCTAATTATACAGCTGAGGTAATAGGATTTCAAACTACTTATAGCCCTTAGCATATCTAGCTATAGAAGGCAGAAGTGAAGACAATGGTTTGTATTTTCACTCATTATTAGCTGACTAATCACATAAGCTAGTTTGCCTGGAGGGTCTTCACGTCTCTGTTCTTCTTTTTGAAGTGTGGAGGTGTTAAACTCAGAAGGAAAAAAACTATACATCAAATGAAACACAAATAATCAACAGCTTGATTCCAATTAAAAACAAATTAAGGAGAAAATGCTTCTATCACTAGATAGCTAGACTACTCCTGTTGGCTAATTTCCTGTGTGCCCTGTAAATCAAAGTACAATTTTTCTTGTCCATGAAAAGCCATCTATCAAACTTTTTCAGAGTTTATGTCATTTTCCTTTGCAACATAGGCATGTAATAGCTGAATAGCTTGGACAAGTGAATAATGAACATTTTTCATATAACAATTGGATCATATCAAAGCTAGCTTGCTGCTTGGTCATCGTCCTCTCTGTGCAGGCAATGTGTACCAAGAAGATACCAAAATTAGTATGTTCCTCTACATCTCAGGGCTTTGTGACCTCTTCAGAAAAAGTTGGGTTTTCTAACTAAAGGCAGAGTATGGCAAGAGCTGAAGGAAGACAATTTTAAAAGTAGAAGATAACTTCTGCTTGACTGACGAGGAGAACATGATATTGGGGTGAAAACCATATCCCTTTTCTCTCTGTATTAGCTATTTTCCTGGTGGTAGAATGAAAAAGTTATCAGCTGGTGATGTGAGAGAAATCTGGGTAAAGATGAAGGGCAATTTTCTGCTTTTAAAGGAAAATGATGGACGAAAATCAATTCACTTGGTTTTAAAATTGAAATACAGTTACAGGAGATATCAACATTAACAGAGGTGGAATGAGGATTCCTAGTATCTCAGTCGGTGCTTCCTTGAAATATGTTACTAATCTGTAACTAATTCAAAATAAACTTCAAGAAATTAAATGTTATTCTTCATGTTTCTCTGAGGCTATATATAATAATAGCATTTGAGATGCTTAGTCAGTATAATGTATGTGACAGGTTTTTATGGAATGAATCATTAATAATTTTATAATGGTTGCTGGTTTTATACTGTTTGCATGTATTATATTAAATATAGTGTATTAATAAATTTAATTTTCCTCTTTCAAACATTTTGTGGCCTCTAGAATATTTTAAATTATAAAAATCTTTCACTGAGTATTTCTACTGTACAGAAAAGAACTACTTCAAACTACTCCAAGTAATTTTCTTGAGTGAGTTTATGAAGGGAAGCTATAATTTAGGAATTCTCTCTCCTCCCTCTCTCTCCCTCTCCCCCCTCTATGTGTGTGTGTGTGTGTGTGTGTGTGTGTGTGTGTGTATAACAGCATTCTGAAGTGTAACATAAATGTGGGGGAAAAGATGGAGAAATGAAGATTTTAGGTCTAAATACCTGAGTCATTTAGCCTCTCTCACTAATATCTCTGTATGTAGCTCAACATAATGCTGTTTTGTTGTTTTGTCTTTTTTCCTCATATTTCTCTGTATCCTGGATCTATAAAGGAGTCTAATAACCCCAGATTTCTTGTTCTGGTTCTAAGGTTGAAACAGATGTAAGAAGCCAAACAGAAGAATTAATGAATAAGGAATAACACTCACAAATGACTTTTGTTTGGAGGAATTTGAGCTCCTGGAGTTTGAGTTAGGAAAGCAGTGGAATGCTTTAAGCACTGCTTAATGGGCCATATCAGTAGGAACATGGAAGACAGTGGTGTTATTAGTTATTGAACTGTGGAGAGCTAACTCAGAGGTTTCAATGGAAAAGAATATTAGTATGTTGCCTAGATACCATTCTTGTGATATTTTGGTGAAGAAAGTGACTGCCTTTGGTCCTTATCCAAAGAGTCTGTCGGAGGCTAAAGTGAAGAGGTTTGGATTAATTCCATTGGGAGAAGAAATCTCAAAGCAGCGTAACACAGAATGTCATGTGGTTATTAGTGGTAACTCTAATAAACGTGTATAATGAAAAGGAGTAACTTAAAGAGGGTAAATTACAAAATGTAAATTTCAAAAAAAAGAGCACCAGGAAGTGAAATGGAGCCAAATCCTGTGTTCAAGGAGATAAATGGATTAAGAAATTGAGTAAAGGGAATCAAGGCAAGATCCCACCCATCTTTGACTTGTGAAAAGGAATTAAGGATGAGGTTAGAGTAGGGTGTGGTGGTACACACAATTAATCCCAGCACTGGGAGGCAGAGAATGGCAGTTCTCTGAATTTGAGGTGAGTATGGTCTACAGAGCAAATTTCAGGACAGCCAAGCTTAGGCAGTGAAAGACAGAAAGCTGGTAATAGAAAGAGGATGCCAAGTTCCAGCCCCATCAAGCAGCAGAACATGGCAGCTCCACTCACATCATTCTGGGTTCAGAGTTAAAGAAGGAAGAAAGGAGTTATGAATAAAGCTGCTAAGGCCAGGCATGTGTCAGTGGTGTCCCTGAGTGCATGAAGCTGTGAAGTTGAAGCATGGATTTCCTTGGGGAACCCGAGATGTTAGAGATGCCAGAACTGTGTGATACCTGATGAGGAGAGTTGCTAACAGGCAGTGGAATCAGCCCAAGAGAAAGAAGTGTGTTGCTGTGAAAGAGCTGAACAGAGATGAAGATCTGAAGAGTGATTTGACATCAGACATGGAGCTGCAGAGTTTGGAATTTGCCTAGCTGGTTTTCGGTCTTGCTTTGGTCTATTATTTCCTCTCTATGCCACCTTCCCTGTGTTTTTAAATGGTAATGTATATCCTATGCCATTATATGTTGGAAATATGTAATCTGTTTTTGATTTTGATTTTATAGGGGATTACAGCTAAGAGATTGCATGAATCTCAGAAGGGGCTTTGAAGTTTGGACTTTTAAGAACTGGTTGAAATGTTATAGAATACAGGAACTTTCGAAATTGAACCAAATTCATTTTGAATTATGATATTGTTACAAGCTTATGGGGACCAGTGAGTGGAATGTGGTAGTTTGATTGTAATTGGCCCAATGATATCATTGAGAGTGGCACTATTAGAAGGTATGACTTTGTTGGAGTGGGTATGCCCTTGTTGGAGGAAGCATGACACTATGGGGGTGGATTTTGAGTTTCCTATGCTCAGGTTACCACTCAGTGTCTCAGTCAAATTCCTGTTGACTGTAAGATATAGGATGCTCAGCTACTCCTACAGCGCCATTTGTGCCTGCATGTCAACACGTTCCCCACTATGACAATAATGGACTGAATCTCTGAAACTCTAAGTAAATCCCCTCAATTAAATGATTTCCTTATAAGAGTAGCATGGTCATGGTGTCTCTTCACAGCAATAGAAACCCTGACTAAGACATAAACAGTCAGAAAACTGAAAATGTGGGCTAAATTTGGAATACACCTATTACCGTATTTGCCTACCTGGTGCATAAATCCCCAAGCTTGATAAAAGCTTTAATCGAGTATATGAGCTTTGAAATTACTTCATAGATAATCAATGCAGTGATATTTATTTGTATTTTAAAAAATAAAGTTTGCCTGAAGTTCAGAGAGCAAAATAATTGCACGGATGAGCCTTATAGATCAGGCAGTGGTGACACACACCTTTAACCCCAGTAATCGCACTAGTTTGCCATAGAAACGAGGCAGGAGTGGTGCCTGCCTTTAATCCCAGCACTAGAGAGGAATATAAAATGGGAGAAAGCTCTCACTCACAGTCTTTCTGAGATTCCTCGAGGAATCTCGATTTCAGAGTGTGGAAGAGGTAAGAGCCAGTGGCTGGATGTTTTGCTTTTTTGAGCTTCAGGATGACCCCCAATTTCTGTCTCTGTATTTTTATTAATTGTGCTACAAATCAGGACACATCAAATCGTTTAGAATAGAAGAATACGTTGACAAGAACTCTGGTTTGAGATAACTGATGATAATATTAGGAGAAGATTGCCATGAAAAGTACTTGCTAATTGGCATTAAAATACTTCCTTGTTGGGGGAGGCTGCTTGTTCATGTCCTGGCCACCCAGACTACCAAAATAATCACATAGAAATCTGTATTAATTGCAATATTGTTTGGCCAGTAGATTAAGCATATTTATGGCTAACTTTTACATCTTAAATTAACCCATTTCTATTAATCTGTGTATCACCATGTGACTGTGGCTTACCAGCAAGGTTCCAGTGTGTCTGTCTCCTGTGGGCAGCTACATGGTTTCTCTCTGACTTTGCCTCCTCTCTCTCTCTCTCTCCATATATATATATATATATATCTTTTCCAGCCTGGTTATATTCTGTTAAGCCATTAGCCAAAAGCAACTTCTTTTTTTAATCAGTAAAATCAACACATATACAGAAGGACTTCCCACATCACTTGCTAGTTGACAAATATTCAATAAAGCTAACAATAATGGTTAGGGCAGTTGAATTATAAAAATTAGGTTTTCCATTTGAATTCAACCAGCATTTGGTGAAAATATTAGCCACACTCCACAATGCATTAGTCTGTTGTGTCCCCTGTCCTTATCAAGCATACACTCTACTGTGTAAATATCATTAAATCTTTCCAAGTGCTATGAAGCATTGTGGAGGCTAACTATAAGATACAAATACAAAATAAA
>LOJH01038246.1:0-15090 GCA_001685095.1 Ellobius talpinus | reverse complement strand
TGGGAGGTCTTTCCATTTTCTGGTGTCCTCTTCAATTTCTTTCTTCAATGCATTCCTACTGACTAACATTCATGGTGTTAGAAGGTACCTTGCATGCTACCAGAGGAAAATTGTAATCATCAATGTCACTAGCTACAAACTCTGCAACCTACAACAGAGAGCTACCTGCAAGATCTGTGTGTGCAACAGTGGCAAAAAAGTTATGGGCGCTACATACCATTTTTTGATTGGATTTAAGGCTCACTCCATGAGATAGAACCCATAGTGATAGCATTGAAGTAGTCAAGAACCTGAGGATAGATAAGCCATGGGCCTAGGGGAAAACCCAGTTCTATTAATCTACTAAAGGAACATATCAATAAAATGATCCCTAATGACATAAAGCATCAGAGCATTGCTTAGCTCGCACCAGAAATTTGTCTTTCTGCACAGATGCGAATTAAGACAAGAGCCACAACTGGACAATGTGAGAAATGTAAGAGATTCTGGAGTACTCAACCTTAAACGGGATGTCTTCATCAGACCCCTCCCTTAAAGACTCAAGTATCTATACAGAAGAGGAAGCAGAAAGATTGTAAGAGCCAGAGGTGGTGGATGATTCCAAGGAAACTGTCTTCTAGACACAGCATAACTGATACAGGTGTGAAGTCACAGAGACTCTGACAGCACACATAAGAGCTGCACAGGTCCTAACCAATCACAATACCAGCGCTGAGAAGGGCATGTGAACATAGAGTCCTGCCCTAATAAAAAAAAAGCTATTCGCTATTGATACCTTCTGGGGAAGGGAAAACTCAGTTTTCTACGATGGAATATCACTGGATATATCTGCCACACACCGGGACCCCATACCTCAGAGTAGTTAACCAACTCAAAATGGACTTCATGATGTATGTGTGTGAGAGAGTGTTTGTTTTGGTATATTTTGTCTCACTGGTTTTCAGTTTTTTACTTTGTCTTATTTAATTTTCAATTTTTGCTTTTATCTTTTGAATGTATTTTAGAAAGAGAGAGAAAAACATGAATTGGGTTATAAGGAGCTAGGGAGGATCTGGGAGGAATTGGGAGAGGAAAAAGAATATGATCAAAATATACTGAATGAAAAATAGTAATAAATTTTAAAACTGTTCACCGTTCTTAACCATCGGGAAAATAAATACAAATTAAAACTACTTTGGGATTTCATCTTACCTGAGTAGCTAAACCTAAGACAAGAAAAACAAATGCCAGTGTGGCTGTGGGGCAATGGGAGCATTGCTGGTGGGAATGCAAATTGGGACAGTCACTGTGAAAATCAGTATGCAGATTCCTCAAAACTATATATGTTTATACACATGGTCCAGCTATGCCACTCTGGGAATATACCCAAAATACACTATATCCTACTGTAAAGATACATAATCATCCATGTTTTTTGTGACTTTATTAACAAACACCAGAAAATGGAAATAGCTTAGACATCAATGAACAGATGATAGAGAATAAAAATGTGGTACATTTACACAATGTAATAGCATTCAGATATTAAGAAAAACGAAATTTTCAGGTAAGCAAATGAAGCTGGAAACTATCATTCTGAGTGAGGTAACCCAGACCCAGAAATGTAAATATTTCATGTTTTGTCTCATTTGAAATCACTAGCTTTGAATCTTCAGATTCGTAGGCTTAATTTAGAATACCAATAGAAACTGAGAAATTAGGGATCATGGGGGTGGGTCTTTCTAGGGAGAAAAAGTAGAAAGTAGTAGGAAAAGGTTTTAAAAGGGGTGAAGAAACAGGAAGGATTAAATTAGAGTGGGGAATGGGGTGACAGGGTAGAGGTGGGAATATGGGTGAGGATAAATAGCTCTATGATATTCAAGAGAGTCACACAGAAACCTATGTATGACTGTAGAAGATTACATATGTAATATATATGGATAGTTAAATAATATATACAACTTATATTTACATTTATTATCATTATACATAAATAATATATATTATCTGAGCAAATTTTTATAGATAGATAAAATGGAATTGCCTTACAACAGAGCAGCAATGCCCCACTAAATATCAGAGGCTAACAAATTAAAAGCTCAGTGCCAATGTTGCCAATTTGGTTTATTCTAGAGAAATTGGTAGTAAGACCCTATTGCTGTAGACACCACATACCTGAGTCATAGGCCAGGGAGGAATCAAACTGGTACTGACCTGAAAGCTACATTCTTACTAGTAGCTTTCATAGCGTTGGAAAGTGCTGTACGTGCTACAGGAGAAGAAAAGTATTCATCAGTGTTGCCCAGCTATGAACTCAGCCAGTTACAGTAAGATCTGGCCTGGCAACAGTGAGATGGACGTCATGGGAAAAACCAACCACTTTTTAATTGGATGTAAGTATCATGCGAAAACATAAAACCCACATCTGGCACCACTGTAGAGCCAAGAACCTAAGGCTAGACAGGTCAAAGTCCAACAAAAGGGCCTATTGGTATGTGTGATTCCATTAAATGGACATTGTAGCAAACCAAATCCTAATGACTTGGTGTTAAACATGTACATCAATGTACCTCTCAACCCTCATCTGAGAAGCTTCTATTTGCAAGAGATGATGCTTAACACAGAGACCCCCAGTTGATCAGGGTTCAGAAAATAAGAGACTATAAAATGCTCAGCTCTAAATGGAACATCTATGTCACACTCTACCTTCCCGTGGCCCAGGGATCACGGCACAAGAGAGGAAGAAGTTTTTATAAGAGCCAGAGGTGGTGGATGAATGCAGGGGAATAGACTCCTACAGACACAACATGGCAGCTGTCCATATGAACACACAGTAATCACGACAACACAGCACAACTCCCATGTGAGGTCAAGACCAACCAAATCTCAGCATGGAGAGAAGTGGATGTGAAGTTCCCCCACACCCTAGCCAAGAACCTACTTATAATAGCTTCTGAAAGAGGGAGGATCAATTCTCTTTAAAAGCATTGCTCCTGGCAAGTCAATCACACTCCAGGGAAGGCCACACATCCAAGAATATAAGGACAGCACAAACTGGACTTGATTGGTGGGGGGAAAATAGAGGACACAAAGTTGAGTGGTTAAGAAAGGGAAGTGGGTGAGTCCCAGAGGAGTTGGGGTGAATGTGATAAAAAGCACACTGTACAAAGAATATTTTACCCATGACCTCTTCTTGCCTCTCTTGGGTACCGTAAGGTGAGCAGTCCTTGCCAGCCACATGGTTCTGCCATCAGAACTGTGCAGGAACATGGCCAAGGCAACCAGGCTGAGCAACCATAGAATGATGCCTCTGAAAACGTAAGCCAAAATAATCCTTCCCTCCCTATAAAATGACTCTCTCAGTGTTTCCTACAGTGACTGAGAGCTGATTAACACAATTGTCAAATTTGTGAATTAGAAGATTAAAGGTAAATTTTTTTTTCTTTTAAGTTTTATTTGTGTAAGTTGGTCTGTTAAAATGCACAAATTTGATGAGCGTAGGGATTTAATTTTTTCTTTATGCTAAAAATTAATACAAAATGAATGATTTATAGGGACTTGTATCTTAATTTGCTTCACCTATAAATGCAGCACTTTTCCTCTTATGTCCAGGATATTTGTAGGAGACATGGTGTCATGGGATTAGACAGTTGGCCATTTTTAGATGAATAATCAGCCTTGTTGGTGTCACCTCTGTCTACTTGATTGGTAAAGAAGGTGAGGCAAAAAATAAAAAAATAAAAAATAAAGCAAAGGTCAGCAGTGGCCTACTGAACCACAGAGCAGGATAAATAACCCATTGCAAACATCTTCCATGTAAGCAAGAGTGAAATGCACACACTTGGGAAAGCACAGGGCTTGGAGTCTAGCTCTCTGAGAACAGACGCTGGTGTTTCCTCTGCTACATCTTAACAGAGCCATAAGCTTCTAGGGGGTTTTGTTGTTGTCATTTGAAATTTTTGATTTTGAAGGTTCCTTTCCCCAGGCTAATTCCCCAATCTGCGTCGCTGTTCATTTGGATTGACCTGTGTGAACCAAGACAATCAACCTTCTGTGCTCTCACGTCAAATAAATATCAGCGTACTTTTCCCTTTGGGCTCCTCCGGGCACAGCCATGTGCTCCATAGAGTAGGAAGAGAAGAAGTCTCTTAGGCAGAGAAGCTACAGAAGGTCCTGGGGACCTTCCCCAGGGTGTCATGGACCAGAAACTGGAGGATTCAGATGAAGAAATGGTAGTCTTGTAGCACAAGCCATGAAAGTCTTGAAAGGTTTTACCCTGAATAATTCGACCTTTAAATTGTGTTCATGTCTAAAAAGAAACTAGAAGAGGAGAGCTGACCTAGGAAAGATGGTAGACTGAGCCTGGGAAATACTGGAGCCACCAGTTGATCAAGAAACTCTTCCTGTGCACCTGTGACTGGAGCCCTCTCTTTCTGCGAACAGAGTACCTGTGAAGAACTAACTGTGTAGGGTGCAGTTATTCTGGCAGGAGAATGGGGAGGCCAAAGCCAAGTTGGACAACATAGTGAGACCCTATCACAAGTGAAAATTTAAAAGAAAGATTGGGAATGTAGCGTATGGATAGAACACTTGCCTGGGATGTATATCAATTCCTAGTTTTGATCTCCAGGATACACACACACACATATGAGTCAAATATTAATGAGTTGGGAGTATGGTAATAAGATAACTAGCTGCCAGATAAAAGGCAGTGGCATTTGGAACTTGGGAATGTGGAATAGGCCCTCTAGAGACAAATTTTATGTGTAATGGAAAGAAGGCAAGACAGAGCTTCTGGCTCAGGTAGGGAGTTGGGAATAATCCAGAGAGGAGGAGGTTTCACCGTCAGGTCAAACCAACACATTCACGGACCTTTGAAACCCTCTCCTGGAGTCATGTTGATGCTGGGCTTTGCTATGGTTTTGTGCCTTGGTACACAACCAGCCACGGTTCAGATTCCTGTGTCCCCTTTTGTACCCCAGATTTGTAGTGTTTGTTCCACCCAGTCTCTTGGTGTCACCTCATTTCCCGTCACATACACTTCTCACCATATACATATGGTGGCTTCCAGGCAGAATGTACTCAGTGCTTAGTCCTCTTATCGTTAACTGCATCTTTACATCAGAGGTTGGCAAATCTCTGCAACTCACCAAAAGCCTTTGGGAAATAAATACTAAAATAAACCAAAACTCTGGAACACTTGGTACCAGAGCACACTGTGGTGGTGGTATCGAGGCAAAGTAATTTCTCCTCAGCCATCGAGAGCTCCTAATTGGGTGGACCTCTGTAACAAAAGGCAGGTAGGAAGAGGAAAAAAGAACTTATTTCTTAAGAATGTAAGTCACTTCACATGAGGGACGCCCCAGTAAAAATCCACTCAGATTTAAACACCACCGGATGCAGCATCTCTAACTCCAACTCCTCTGCGGGAAAGGAACAAGGTGTCAGGATCTCAGAGGTGGAACATTGCAGCAAGGTAAAGCTATGGGCACACTCCAGCGGAGCAGCAGGGGCTTGAGGGTGTCCCTGTGCCCGCTCTGGGCAGGTTCCCTGTAAAGGCAGAGTGTTTGCTTGGTCTTTAGGTGAAGAGGGGGGAGGTAAGAAAACTATGCCTTTTTTTCTGCTTCTTAATAGTTCAAAATAATTGATGACCACGCCTGTTTCCTACAGTGAGAAAAGCAGAGTCCCTTCCATGGTCTTACATGGTGAAGTTTTCCCACCACCCTCAAAACAATCCCAGTAGAAAAAAAACAAATAAATAAGGCAGACGCTGAGATCAGGAGCACATGGCAAAACTCAGGGCTCTTCTGACTTACAACTGCCTCACCGCTATCCTAGAAGGAAGAAATATTGGTCCTCCCCTCTCCCCAGATGAGAACTCAGCAGCAGCAACAGGAAAGGAACAGCACCTGGTAGGCATGGGTTGGTACCTCCCCTCCCAGGGGTATTTCTCAGGTTCAGACGTTGAAGCCTTGTACACTTTGATGCAGTGATCTATCTTCAGCTATCCATTCTCACAGATTTTCCTCCACTTGGACAGATTGCTCTAAGTACCAGTGTTATTTGTAGTAGCAGAATATTGGAAATGACTTAAATGACCACCGATGGAGGCTGGATCCAATAAAGCTGCCATGGTCCATGATCTCGTACAATGGAAACTAGGTAGGCACAACAAGTCCACAGCAGCTCCACATAATGACAGATGAGGTTAAAGTCAGAAGAGCAATGTGACAAGCTATACTTGTGGTCAGGGTGGGTAAAGAGGGCATGTCACCCATCTACAGATACACTGTCTGTCTCCAGATGGATGTATAGAAGGCTTTGGTTGTTAGGAGACTGCAGAGATGAGGGACCAGAGAAGAAAATGAACCTTTAGGTGACTATCATAGTTAATGTTATGCCATAAACACATGTGTCTTATTTTCCAGTTTTTGAGAAAAAGTAAAAAGTAAGGACCTTTAAGGTTTAGCATATATTAAGTATGCGTAAGATTGGTTCCATTATTTTTCATATTTGTATATTTCATATTTTGATCACATTCACCTCCTGTTGCCCTCTCTTGTCTCCTTCCCACTACCATTGATCTCCTTAAGAATTTTTATAAATACATAAAATCAAAACCTAATGTCGTGTGGCAAGCAGGGAGGTAGAGATGGGTGCTAAGCTTCTGGGTTGAGCCCCCATGTCCACCACATTTAACCGGGGCACATTCACTGCTCCTGACTTTGCAGGAGAAACACCCAGTGCCACAGAACCAGTAAGAGAACAAGCCAGGGCTGGAAGGCAAAGTGCCCGACTCTAGTCAGTGGTTGCTTCTCTTGTTTTGAGGAGAAGTGTTGAGATAGGGTATTACTCTGGTGCCCAGGCTGGCCTCAGGCTCACAATCTTCCTGTCTCCGCCTCTCAAGCGCTGGGATTGCAGGCATGTGCCATCCTGCTAGGTTATTCCTTGGGCACACTAGAAAGGGCAAAAAAGCATGGGGAATTAAAATGGAATTTCTTATTGAGAAGGAAAAGAAGGGTCAGGAAACACGCAGAGATTTAAGTCAGCCACCATTCTCTCTGCTCTCCTCATCTTGGCACCCGCCCCATGCTGAAGGGAGTATTGCTGTGCCTGAGGGTCAGCGAATGGCACTGTAAGGAGCCTACGATGGTTGCTGCCATTCACTCACTCAGCAAGCCCTTCCTGGCGATCCACCTGGGGAAGGAAGCAGGAAGAGCTTTAAGATTTACAATCTAATGGGAGAGACTGTTTCTTGAAAGCTACTTGTATGTCATCCTATGCCTCACAAGAGGAGCTGGAAACACAAATCAATAAAAATGACTGAAATTAATAAGTCTGTGTAGGTGTCATTCTCAGCCATTGTGGGAGCTGTCTCCAGCCTCCACAGCTCTTCCTCACCTCCAGCCTCTCTGGCCTCTCCCTCCCCAGCAGCCTTTCAGTGCATCCTGGAGCCCATGACACAACTTTCCATTCGAGGATTCAGGGGCGAGAAGACAACTTGGGCTTAGCACAACAACAACACAACCTCAAAAGCGTGTATTCCCAAGCCATGGTGTTTCAGCAAAGAGATGTGATTCCCTCTCTCCATTCTCATTTTATTTATAAGCGTTTTGCTGCAAAGTGGGTGAACTGCCGAGCTCCATGTCACAGCCTGCAGCACAGCAAACTGGCTTCTTCTGAAGCTCATAATGTGATAATTAAACTGCTAACAGGCACCTTAGTGATGGCATTTGCTGAAGATGTGAAAGCCCTCTCACAATGGCACCTTTCTGTACGGGACTCATCAGCAGAGGTAGAATGATCCGTTTGTGGTTTATTTTTCTATATATTTTCTTCCATGAGTACATTAAATTTTTATGTGGAGTGAAATGGGACAGGACTTGTTTCCCTTCCACTGCACAATGATTTATTACCCAAAAAAGACCGCAGAACTAATTAGCAGAGTAATTAATTAATATAAATTTGCATATTTGCATTTGCAATTAGTGCAGCCGACTGATTAGTCTGAAAATGAGAAGTTTGACTCATTAGATGTTAGTGTCTGCTGGACCAGAAAGCAGCTGCCAGATGAGGCGGAAAAGGCTGGAATAAGCATGTGTGTTTCCTTTGTTAGAAGAAGGGAGAATATGCTCAAATATCTGGGGCCAGACATCAGAGTTTGCAATTTAAAAAAATAATAAATTATTTGCTTCCATTTCTGCTACTCAATGTTCCTTGCCCTTTTGCCTACAGCAAGCTATTCCTGCCAACCCTGGAAGTCACTGGACCCCTGAGAATGGCTCTTCCTAGTCCCTCAAAGCAGAGGGGTCTCTGTTGTTTGTGGGTGAGCAGAAAGTCTGTCCCACTTTGATGTCCCTGGAATTTGACTCTTGCACTAATTCAGTGGTCCTGTCAAAACAGTTCTCCAGTGTTGATGAGGACCCTCAGGGGACTTGGAGAGTAGACTACCTCCCCTTCTGGGCTTCTTCTGACTGCTGCCTCTTTGTTCCTCCAGCTGATGACGGACTCAAATCTCTCACCTCTAAGTAGACTGACTAAATCCATGTCTGCAGAATGACGTGGGGTGAATAATCCATAAATATAACACATTGACAGCCAGACACACAGACATCAAATAACAGCCACTAAACAGCCATAGTAAAAGAACAATTTTGCTCCAAAATGTTCCTGAAGACTGGGAAACAATGGGAAGTAGCATATTGATTTAACTTTACTTAATCTATTTAGGGTGAGAGTTCATGTAGAGGGCCTTTTTTTGTTTGGGGTAATAATGAGCTTTTTAAAATTTATTATTATTAATAAAATATTTTAAAATTATTAATAAAATATAATTTCATTTGTTCATTTTACATTTCCCAAAATGAAATTAAACATGTATACATTCCTTGATGTATTCCTTGATTTCTTTAGTACATATAAAAAGAAAATTTTGAACTGTATCATAATAGTTCAGTGCTATAGATAATCTGCAGATAAAAAAATACCTGGTGTTTGTTAATCAATAAAATCACTTTTAATGCCATTCAGTTAGCTATGTTGTACACCAAGCCTTGCCCTTAGAATCTGGAGAGATGTTAGGTAGAAGATACACATGGACTCTTCTTGTACTGTATTTTTCAAGCTCAGATAATATCAAATGGCATTCACCAGCCCTCCTCTACCCCAAGGCAGGGGCTCTGCATTGTACATTCTAGAAGGTCTCAAAGATGTCCAGACCTTTAAGAGAACAGAGCACAGTGGATGTTTCTTAGGTTATGGAGGGAGCTGTTGTTGGAAGGATAAGGGTGGCTCTTGTAGGAACCAGTTCTTCTGAGTGAGCTCAGAATCTCCATTGCTCTCTGGCTTTCAGTTTTGTGAAGTGACTATCTCTCTCACGCATCTCATCATTGTCCCCTGCCTTGAAGGGAGGCAGCCAAGGGGAGGGGGGACTCTCCCTAGAGACAGCACTGTGCAGTTTGTACCAAGTCAAATCCCTTCCCTTATAAAGTTGGCCTGCCCCGTGTATTTCACCTCAGTAATGCAGAAATGTCCAACTCCCACGACTGCCTCTCTTCCAAACCTTGCTGAGACCTTACCTCTCAGCCCAGACCGTTGAAGGAGTAAAGGCCGTGATCATTTCTTTAGATCTTCACCTCATTTCTTAGACTGAGAACTTCTTTTGAAGACAGCTAACTTCTATTTATATCTTTGTATCCCCAAATCTAGCATGCCATCCAATACACAGGAGAAAATAAATAATCCTTGTGAAATCATTGCATGGAAGAATAAATGAAGAGATTTATATAGACATAACTTTGTCTAGAGATCTGCCTACAAGAACAGGAAAAACAGCTCTCATGAAATCTAAGGAAATGTCACTCAAAAGGCCAGTGAACAAAATGAAAGTTTGAATGACCCCTGCATGTGACATCTTCAGTTTGAACTCTGCTTTGGAAGCTGCATCCTGTTGGTCTTAAGCCTCTTTGGATGCTTTGCTTTAAAAGGGGTCCTTATGTTTAATAGGCTTTCAGTAGCTACCCAATTATTAATTCCTTGTCAGTTTATACAGTTCAACTACTTGCTCCACAGCCACAGGTTAGCAGTAAGACCCAAACAATCCTGACTCAACCGCGACTTACAGCTGCTCTTTAGTAGTTCCAAAAGAACTAGATCTGGTATGTGGAACTGGGAACATCTGTGAAGAATGAAAAAATGTAGAGGCAAGATTTAATATGGTATTTGAAGCCTCTCAGAGGAAAGCTCTTTTCATTTTGATTGGTTATCAATCATCAGAATTTTTGTTTATCTGTTTCCTACATCACTTCCACCATAGACCAAATATTCTTCTATGCCCATGAGTGCCATTGGCCACTCCTGCATGGTAGGTGACATTTGGTCAGGGTGAACTCTTACTTGCTGAGGCCACTGAAACTATGATTGCATGCAACAACAGTAGCTGTTGTGTATATTAAAGTCTCCATTTTTTCCCAAAAGGTATTTAGATTGAATAGCATACAATAAGCCTCTTTTTCATCCTCCATTTTTTTGCACATGAAACTATATTGCTAGTCACTCGGGCATTATATATCTATTGGTCTGTCTGTTTGTTTTAAATTTATTCTCCACTTACCTCCAAGAATATTTGAGGTAGCAACTGAGTTGAACATTTTCATACACTTTGTAAAGCAATTCACCATCTAAAAAGATTCCTTGTTTCTTAACTGTGCCATAATACACATGACAAAATATATTTTTATATTTGTTTCCTATAAACTGTGTGCTTTATCTGGAACTGTAGTGTAGATATATCGAGAGGAAACCAGCCATGATAATGGGTGGCAGTACCTTCTGTCTTCATCACCAGAATAGAGGAAAATAAAGTCATATTTCCGAAAACGTACCACAAGAATAGCTATAATTGTCCATTCCATATTTGCTTGTTGAGAAAAGGAAGACTGATTTTTATATTTGTCTGAAAACACAAATTAGGATTTGCTTACTCGTCTACGCATCCATTGCCAAGTGAGATTTGAGGAAGAGAAGGCTCCCCCTAACACCGTACTAGCATGGGACTTCTTTTGTTTGAGGGCTTGACTGTTACTTCTACTTCAGTCAAGCAGTGACCAGAAATAGAAGAGGTTTAACTGGGGAGGTTGCTCTGTATATTTAAGAAAGTTGGAAACCCAATGGTACACATAGCTCTGTTAACAGAACAAACTTTTTTGTGGCCTGGTAACTTAAACACTATTTTTTTTAAGCATCCATTCCAGATCATTGGTCCATTAGTTGAATTATACACTTTGGCTGTTTCAGTAAAACACTCTCCAGCCTTTTAGTATTGTTTCAAAAGGGAGGCAGGGATGCCCTTGTATGTCTGGAGACTTGAGGACCTGCCTGGCCTGTTTGATTTCTGCTTCCCTGGAACACTCACTGGCAGCTGATCCTTCTGACCACAGACCTTTCTCATTGCAAGAACTGTTGTGTGAATTCATCCCCTCTCTATCTTTCACAAACTATAAGGTTTAATAGCGATTAACACTAGACCACAGCACTTTCAAATTAACGATAGCCCTGCCAGTTCTAATTGGTATTCTAATTAGCCTAACCGATTCAACTAATTAAGAACATTAAACTTTTTAACAAAGGCTATCTTGCTTTGTGTGTTGTAAAATGGAATTTAAAGGAGGGGGTAGGAAGGGGTAAAGAGGATGGGGGAGGAGTGAGAACCAGCTTGGATTTCCAGGACATCCTGAGGCGAGGTGGTTGGGAGCCAATGGGAGGCTTCCTTCCTCTGGAGGCCTGGAAGCCAGGCAGGGGGTGGCCAGTGCCTGAGCTTTGCTGGGCAAAGGGTCCCTGCAGCCTTTACTTTCCAGCAGGGCAGAATTGAGTTAATGTAGTGACACTACCCTTGGTCTCTGTGCCTGCTGAGACTTCTTAGAAGTGGCCGTAGGGACAAACCTAGGCTACTGGTTCACCATAAAGAGAAACTGTGAATCATGCAGTTTTATACAAAGGATGACCTTTGTCATAATGAAAAGGGTTGGGGCTGACTAACTCTGCAATTTCAAAGTGTGTTCAGTTGAAGATCCTCTGGTTTCAAGAGACTCTGTGCTTTGGTAAACTTGTCAATGAACCAATAACAGTCATGGAGAGGCTGCCTGGGTTTACAGTGAGGCCCTAAATATAGTGGTTTCCACGGCCCCTTTTCTTTCCTTCTGTACTTGCTCTATATGTTAAGTCTATGGTCTCTTCAAAATATATTCCAATTTTGGTCCTTTCTCCTGCTTTCTGATGGAATTCCTTCTGTTCAAGGCCCCAGGGTCAAAATGTCAGGAGGCACTAAAGCTCAGGGCTGCACATATTAGAGTCTGGACATGAGCTTCCAAAATATGGTACCATGACATCAAGAGGACACAGGAGGCTGACAGTTAGCTGTCACCTTGAAGCTGTTCACAAAGATGCTCAAGTGACAGCTTCCTTTTTCGACCATAGGAAAAGAATCTCTACCCTTAGAGGACACAGGGTGACAGAGAGGAATCTATGTTCACTATCTGCCCCTTCTTGCTGTCCATGCTTCTGTGAACCTACTGGGAAAAATATGTAGCTTTGCCTTTCTTTGGGCCTTTGTTTCTGAAGGCCCTCACACTTCATTAGAAATACGCATTCATATGCTCTCCTCTTGTTAATCTATGGTTTTGCTTTGGTTAATTTGTGTTCCTCTTGCGTTTTGTTTGTTTGTTTGTTTGTTTTAGAAGGGTCTCAAGAGTAATATACTGGCAACTGATGAGACATGTCTTCCTCCTCTTTAAATCCCAGGGAGCTTGCATAACCATGGGATGAAAGCCTCCTTCATCTAGGACCTCAGGGTCTTCATTTGCCCCCCACATGGTGGTTGCTGGCTTTATCATGATCACCCAGAAGAGCTCATGAATGTCCTCATATTTACTTGGGTCTCCTCGAAACCTGCAGTCCACAAGCAGTGGCAATGGAACACCTCCTTACATCTTCCACGATGTTGCTGCCCATGAGATTGGGACATTTGAAACCCTTAGCATCACTGACCAGAATTTACAGTCTCATGTCCCCCACAACCCCTCCATCTTTCTACTCTTGGTCACTACGCCCCAGATGCAGAGCTTTCAGAGTGAACCGAGAAAGGAAAGAGTGTCCTCCCAGACACAGAACCAAAGCAGCTATACTTCTTACAGAGAACCTAAAAATCTTGAAAGCACTGACAGAGTTTCCGATCAACATTTGCTAACCATTCTAAATTCTGGCAGTAATCAAAATATTCCTGGTGATAGATAATATTATATCAGTGGTGATGTTGTGGAGTATATTCTCTTTCATTCCTCTTTTCTGCCATAAAATTTCTGAAACCCTTGGAATCTCCAAAATAACTTGCTGCTGGCAACAGAGAAGACCAAGGCAGAATTAGAGGTCTGGGATTCTCAGGCTAATTTCCGACAACCAGGAAGGCAGAGGCATATAGGTTGAGTTGACCACTAATGCCCAATGGCATAGCAATCATTCCTATGTAATGAAGTTTTCATAAAAACTAAAAGCACTGGCTTCAAGGGTCTTCCGGAAGATTAAGCACAGGCAAAAGTTCCAAGAGGGCAGCATACATACACAGTGGGTCCTCTGCAAGCCCAGGAGCAGCAAGCATTCTCAGCAATCTCCTAACAGAAAAGTTAAAGGATTTTTTAAAACAACATCTCTGAGTTTATTTTGCAACTAAAGTTTATAAACTCAAAATATTGTTTAAATATTTCCAGTGAAAATCCACATAGAGATATGCTCTAATGCTAAGTGCATTCCAAATTTTGAAGACTATAAACAAATACTACAAAATACCTAGTAAACAATGTTTGTAGTAGATGCATGTTAAAATAGTAATTTGTTATTGTGGAACAAGTCAAATATTATTAAAATTGAATTTACATATTTTTGTCTTGCTTTTTGAAGTGTGAGAAAATTTTAAGTTACACATGTGACTCAAATTGTATGTCTATTATAAAGGCAAATCCTAAATTCTAACCTTGGCTGCACAAATTTCTGTTTAGTGCAATATTTCGCTTGGTTTTGTGTACACAGATCTAACAATGTTATCTTTTAAAATGGTTGAAGGTATCAAAAGAAAAACTTCAATCCATAATTTTGAAAGCTAAACCTCATTTTAATGCTAATAAATCTCCATTGGAAAATAGCCACTCTATATATTATATCATTATATATATATAATATCGTTATTGTTGAGAAAATAGCCACTCTATATATTATATCGTTATTGTTGTTATTGCTGTGAAGAAACACCATGACCAAAGCAACTTGGGGAGAAAAGAAACAGAGTGTGAATTGAGTGAATTGATTTGGGCTTGGAAATCTGAGACAATGAAAAGAGTTAGGAGTCTCTGAAGATGGAAGCCTTGCTTCTCAGAGATAGGATCTCCAAATAGCACCTTTGCTATCCATGATGAGCTCTCTGGAAATGCAGAATCCCCTGCCTTAGCCAAATCACTATTCATTGTCCCAAGAGTCCTTCAGTAACTCATAATTCTTACACACCTCTCTTAGTCAAGGTTACTCTTGTTCCAATGAAACACCATGAACAGAAAGCAAGTTGAGAAGGAAAGAGTTTATTTGGCTTACACTTTCACATCACTTTATTACTGATGGAAGTCAGGATAGGAACTCACACAGGGCAGGATCCTGGAGGCAGGAGCTGTTGCAGAGGCCATGGAGGGATGCTGTTTACTGGCTTGCTTCTCCTGGCTTGTTCAACCTGCTTCCTTATAGAATCCAGGACCACCAACCCAGGGATGGCACCACCCGCAATTGGCTTGGCCTTTCCACATCAATCACTAATTAAGAAAATGCCCAGCAGGCTTATCTACAGCCCAATCTCGTGGAACCTTTTTCTCAGTTGAAGTTCCCTCTGTTCAGATGATTCTAGATCATATCAACTTGACATAAAAGCTAGCCAGAAAAATTAATCATATTATTTATGATTGTCTTTATATTGTATGGCAACAGAAACATTATCTGGGCAAAGCTTTAAACAGTTTTATCTGTCTTTATAGATAGAAATTTTATTAGCCCTTGTCTTAAATAACCCATATTATATAT
>LOJH01038245.1:13647-27536 GCA_001685095.1 Ellobius talpinus | reverse complement strand
TGTGGGGTACTGGGCGGGACAGAAACCCCAACAAGCCGGCCCTCATGCTACAAACCTCTTAGTAAATAACAGTAGGATCCACTGCTTTCTGCAGTGATGGAAATGAGTATTTCCCCAGTCCCTATAGCATCTTAAAAGACAGGTTAGAAGATTTGGATGTTGTCTTCATCACTATTCTCTTGCTGTGAAGAGATACCATGACCAAGGCAGCTTCTGTAAGAGAAAGCATAAATGATGGCTTCCATGCAAGCACACACCTGACACATGCCTGGCCTCAGCTGCTTTCCTTAGACATGGAGGGAGATTTCACAATCCTTTCTTGTATCCTTGACTCTAAATCCAGAACCAAGTGGCCAAAACTGCCAAGCACTACTGCTTGATGGGGCTGGACCATGGCCTCCTCTTTCAGTTGCCTTTGCATCAGCTTCCTGTTTCTGATGGTTTCCTTCACTGCTTAGGCTTTTATTAAGTCTTTTCCAAAAGACGGAAGCTTAACTGGGTGGGGTCTTGGCCTGAGGTCACCACTCTCTTTTTGCATGTAACATTGGGCTTTCTTTTAATCTTTTTATCTCCTTGAACATGGCACTTGGCTCAAATATTATATTTCCTAGTGCTCCTTTTTCCTTCAAACTGTATAATTTGAATTATTTCTTGCTCAGCTTGCTCCATCTCATTATAGACTTTCATAAGAGTGACTAGTCATTACACAACACAGTCATAGTCAATACTAGGCTTTCTTATACTCAGAGGTGCCAATGCCATTAAGCCAAATGCTTCAATTTATCCTCAGGCAGATTTTTGAGGACAAGGGCAAAACACAGTCAAGTTCTTTGCCAAAAATACTACAAGAATGGTCTCTAGGTCACTCATTAATATCCTTTCCCTCCAAAACTTCTTAATCTGGGTCTCCAGAGTTCAAACAGTCCTCAGGGATATCTTCTATGCTCCTTCTAGGATAGCCTATACACTGATTAAAGCATCCGATCACTTTTCTGCCCAAAGTCCTAAATCTTCCATTGTCCTGAAACAAACAACTTCGTCAGGGATGTCACAGCAATATCCCTAGTGCCTGGGACCAACTTCTGTCTTAGTTAGGGTTACTTCCTGTTAGACTGATGAAAGGCTATGACCAAAAGCAAGTGTGGAAGAAAGGGTGTGTTTGTCTTATGCTTCCATATCATTGTTCATCACTGAAGGAAGTCAGGACAGGAAATTAAACAAGGCAGGAACATGGAGGAAGGAGCTGATGCAGAAGCCGTGGGGGAAGTGTTGCTTACTGGCCTCTTCCCTGTAGCTTGCTCAGCTTCATTTCTTAGACTGCCATTCCACAGATGACCCCACCCACAATTGATTTGACCTCCTATCAATTCCCTTAATCACTAATTAAGATAAATGCCCTATATGCTTGCCTACAGCCCAGTTTTAGGGTGACATTTTCTTAGTTGGGATTCCCTCCTCTCTGACAACTCTAGCTTGTGTTGAGTTGACATGAAATTAGCCAACACAACTGAACCTTTGCCAACTTGACACCCAAACAGGTCACTGCCAAGCCACAACCTTTGTTCATCCCTAAGACCACACATTAAAAAAGATATCACAATATAAAACATTTTACATACTTAAAAATTCTTACAGCCTTACATATTCAAACACTTTAAAAGTTGTCTCTTTAAAGACATAGTCTTGGGGCAGACCAAAGATTTCACCTCAGTGATGCTTTTTTTCTTTATTTACCATAGCCGATTCTTCAGCCTTAGTTGACCAGTGCCCACTTTCCCAGCAAAGCAAAGGTTTTGCTTCAGTTGTTCTGAGCTTTTGTTAATCACAGCTGATTTTTCATCTCTGGCTGGACAGACATCACAGGACACAAATGGCCCAGTTGAGTCCTTGCTTCACTCTGAAACTCCCCAACTGGAGCCTCCATTGTCTGCACTGCTCTGAACAATTTTATTCAGCAAGCTCCTGCAGAAGAGCTCACTGAGCTCTTGACTTGATTGCTTTTTTGGTTCACTTCTGGTATCAACTTCTTTATTAGTTATTGTTCTATTGCTGTGCAGAGGCACAATAACCAAGGCAACCCTTATAAAAGAAAGTATTTAGTTGGGGGCTTGCTTACAGTTTCAGAGATAGTCCATTATCATCATGGTGGGGAGCATTGCAGCACACATTGCATAGGAGAAGTAGTTGAGAGCATCCTGATCTGAAGGCAGAAAGAGAAACTGGGCCTGGCTTTTGAAACTT
The DNA here is from genome assembly GCA_001685095.1 of Ellobius talpinus. Lineage (NCBI taxonomy): Eukaryota > Metazoa > Chordata > Mammalia > Rodentia > Cricetidae > Ellobius > Ellobius talpinus. Next base: position 25,295 of record LOJH01038245.1, on the reverse strand, counting down.
CAATGCCCACCAACCATGACTCACTTCTTCCAAGACCACAACCTCTTAATTCTTCTAATACTTTCAAGGGGTTCCATTCCCTGGGGACTAGGCATTCAAATATATGGGCACATGGGGTCATTCTAATTCAAACTATCATAGATGTCTAATTTTAGGTCTGTCTTTCAATGCTGGGGATAAATTTGCTTGCTTTGGACAAGTTTGTGTCATAGGAATTTGAAGCTTTTAGACATGGTGAAGCGGAATTGATACCTCGAGAGTAAGTCATGCTCTGATGAGCTAACTGAAGTGAACTGTTTCTTTAAGAAAGTAGCGAGAGGTGTTAAAGATAATGACTTAACTGGAATACTAGAAAAACACTGAGGATCCTACTTGTGAAGAGGATCCGTGACCAATTACATAGAGTATTCAAATGAGCAGATGAATGAAGTAAGAAAATCAGGTTGGTACCTAGATGAGAAAAGACAGCCAAAGTTGATGAAAAGGTAAACCATTATGGAAGTGAAAAAAGTCATGGAGAAATATTCATCAAGGAAACTGAAACTATGAAAACAAACAAAAACAAACAACAACAAAACCCAAAATCAGAAATGCTAAAAATGGAAGTCGACAAACCTGGTAAAAGACACGGTGAGAAAGCATCCTTATCAGAGAAGCACAGACAGAAGACATCATTTGAGGGAGGGAAAACAAGATCCAGGCCACAATACATTCATTTACATTAAAAGAAAAAACAAATAAATACGAATGATCAAAACTTACAAGCATTCTGGGATACTTTTGAGACCCAACCTGAGAATCTACAAGGTAAATGAAGAAGGTCAGGGTTGAGATAGAGTATGAAAGCACTGAGGATCTATTTGATAAAATTATATCAGAGAATTACCAAAACTTAGAGAAAGGGAATATCCAAACAAAAGAAGCATTTACAAGCACCCAGAAAACACAACCAGCAAGAAACCTGTCTATGACAGCACCATCAAGATATTAAAAATACAAGGCAACAATACTAAAAACTATAAGCGAAAAATTACAATTCACTACAAAGGAAAAGACATGATCTCCTTCACATCAGATCTCTTATCAGCAAACTAAACATCAGAAAAGTATGACATAATTTATTTCAGGCTATAGAAGTAAACAAATGAAGAGGCAAGATGAGTCAGCACATAAAGGAACTTTCCACACAGGCTGGATGACCTTAGTTAAATTTCTGTAACCTACCTGGAGAGAACCTGACTTGTCCTCTGATCTCCACAAGGATGCTGAACATGCTATGTAATTGAAACGACATGTGTGCCCATTATGTACACTAACACGTACAAGAGCAACAACGATAATAGTGACAAAATTTTAACAAAAAACAAAAGTCAAGCAGTTTCCAACAAGGATTGCTGCATCTAGTAACACTCAGATACTAATGGCGAGAATATACATGAATGCTCAGTGGGCAAAGAAGCTGCCATTTCTGACAATCTGAATTCCATCCTCTGAGACTGTATGGTGGATTGATGCCCTCAAGTTGGTCTCTGATCCCCAGAAGCACCCACATGGTGGAAGAATGCCCTCAAGTTGGTCTCTGATCTTCATAAGGATGTCATGGCACACATATACATGAGCACACATGCACACACACAGAGTAAATAAATAAATAATTGAAAGATGGAGAATTAAGGTTATTTCAAAAAGGATTACAAACTAAGAAAATTTATAACAGTCAAGACAGTACTGTAGTAAAAACATAAAGGAACTCTGCACACATAGGAAGAAGAAAACACATGAGAAAATTAAATTCACAAGAGGAATAGATGAAGAAAACACCAGGATGAAACCTATCACTGCTAACACACTAAACCAGCAAATCCCTGATACCACCAGGGGAGAAAGTAAAGAACAAACTGTAATCCAATCAGCCTAGGAACAGCTAACAAAATGAGTAATTAGCAAATAGCCTCAATAACTGCATTAAGCACAAATGGTCTTAGTGTACCATTTGAAAGATGCAGACTGGCTGTATTAGAAGATCCAAGTTGTGTTGTTTCCAGGAAAGGATCATAGACACCCAAAGATGAAAGTCAAAGATGGACGTCAAGATATAAAGCAAGTAGAAACTAGCAATGCCGTCTCATAGTTATTCTGGCATCTGAATGTTTATAGCACAAAGCACAAAAATTTAAAATACCAGAAAGTTCTCAATTAAATGTCCAGATCTTTCATTGCAAGGTCTTAGAAACACAAGAACAAATCAAAGCCCAAAGCTATAAGAAGAAAGAAAGATTAAAGACATTAAAGACCGAAATTAGTGAACTGGAGACCATGAGCAATCTAGGAATTACAAAGAAAGATGGTTCTTTGAAAACATTAAAAAAATATTAACAAACTGCTATCAAACTAACCAAAAGAAAGAGATAGAAATTCCAAGACAACAAAAGTTCAGATGAAAGAGAAAGGCACCACGGCAAGGACCAGGGAAATCCAGAGTAGCACTGAACAGTATTTTGAAAATTTGTTTTAAAACCCCTGGAAAATCTGGAAGAAATGAATAAATTCCCAGGTATATGAAACATAAGAAAATTCAATCAACATTAGAGAAGCAAATCAAATAGATCCGCAACAGGCAGACTTATTTGGGTTGTAGTAAAGTCTTCCTACAAAGAAAAACCCAGAATTGACAAATCCATTGCTGAGATGAAACTTTAAAGAAGAGTTTATATTAGTGTTCTCCAAACTGTTCCACAAAACAGAACAGCAAGGACATAACAAACTCACTCTATACATTCAGTATTACCCTGGTCCCCAAACCGTATAAAGACAGACACACACACAAAGAAAACTATAATGGTTTAGTACTGACCATCAACTTGACAAGATATAGAGCCACCTAAGAGGTAAACCTCTGAGAATGTTGGGGAGAGAATTTCTAGATTGGGTTAAGTGAGATGAAAAGACCCTTTCAGTGGTTCCTTTTCTTTTTGCCGTGATGAAAAATATATTGCAAAGACAACTTAAGAAAGAGTGTGTTTGGATTTGCACTTCCAAAGTTTAGTCTGTTATGTCCAGGAAGTCACAGTGGCAGCGGGCCATCCTGAATCCGCAGATGAGAATGGGAGGGTGGAGAATTTTGGCATTCAGCTCCTTTGTTCTACGTCATTCCACAGTAGGATGCCAGCCCATGGGATGATGCCTCTCAGCATGAAATTGGATCTTCACACGCTGGTTAACCTAATCAAGAAACTCCCTTACAGACGTGCCCAGTGACTTGTGTCCAAGGTCATCCTAGATCTTGTCATGTTTACAGTCAATATTCATCACCAAAAACCTACTTTGAGCTGGTGAGACAGCTTATCAAGTAAAGGTATTTTAAACCATTCCTGATGGCCTGAGGTCAGTGACCAGATCCACATGTGAGATGCACAGAACTGACTCTTCCAAATTGCCCTCTGACCTCCACACATGTTCTATGGAACACACATGCCCCTACATGAATACATACATATATATTGAAAAGTAAGTCTGCTTGTTGGCAAGTTGATACCAAAACACATTTTTTTATCCACAACCTTCCCCCTCATGTCTTGAAGGCTTGTTTTCACCTCATAATGTAAAATTCATTTACTCAACTCAAAAAGTCCTACTCTTTACCAGACCTAACACTATTCTGAAGTCCAAAGTCTCTTCTTAGAGCTTAGCTGGGAGCCCCATAAAATCAATATGGAAATATTTCATGTTTCCAGTATTCAGTGACATAGACAAAATAAGCTCTTTACAAAAAAGGAAGAATGGGGAAATGCCAATGAAGAAGCAAAACAAAGCAAGAAACATACCAAATCCACCACCACTGTTCATTCAGCATCAGGGGTTTATGATGAAATCATCTAGACACCAAAGTGGTTGGTTAGCCCTGCCCCTCCAGCTCTGCACCCTCTAGCACACACAGCCTCTCTCTGGAACCAGCTTTACTCCACGCCATCCCCAGTGGATACCGCGGGGTCTGGCATCTCAGCATCCATGGGTCCCAATTGCAGCACGAGTTTTATCTATACAGCTTTGCATATTGGCCCCTCAGGGCCTTCTTTAAGGGACTCTGCCTCTGCCATACATTCCCTGGCTGCGGTGACTCTCTGAAACTGTCCTGCAAGTCTGCATTATTTCCCCATTTTTAGAAAGGTTGGTACCATTTGGATGGCACTGTGAGGCTCTTCAATGACCTTCATAGGGAAATGGATGGAACTGGAATTCGTTAAGTGCTGTAAACCAGATTCAAAAGGACAAATCTACTGTTCTCTCTTATATATGGAATGCAAATTTAAATGTGTGTGTGTGCATGTGTGTGTGTGAGTGTGTGTGCACATGCAGGTGTGCAAGAGTATGTGCATATGTCTGTAAATCATCAAATTATAAAGGAGAATATATGAGGGGACAGAACGATCATAGGGGAAGGAAAGGGCAAAAACCTTAACAATTTAAGTACATGTGATCAGAAAGCAAAACAGGACAACGGGAGTAACCAGGGGACAAGTGGGGCAGGAGGAGCAGAGAAAGGCAGTTGGTGGGAGAGCAAATAAGGATAAAGTATATTGACATTTATTCATAAAAACATCACATTCAAACCTATTAATTTGCATGCTATGCAAAAATTAATAACCAGGGCCTGCAGAGAGATAGCTCAGCTGGTAAAGTGCTTGCCTTGCAAGCATAAGGACCTGGGTTTCTTTTCAGAGCCCACTTTCACAATCTAGGCACGGTAGCAAATGCACGTGAATCAGTGCTGGAGAGGTAGTCTGGGCTTATATGGTGAGTTCCATGTCAGGGAGAGACTTTTCCCCAAAAACAAAAAAATGGATGGAATAGATGGAACTTGAAGAACCACACCAGAGCTTGCTCTGTGGCCTCTATATACACACAGCTACATGTCTACACACATTTGTAGATACATATCCATCCCATACACACATACACATAACACACTTATGGTCAACATGTACACACACACACAGAGTCAAGAGAGCTGAGAAATACTCTATTATAGATGTATTTAAGGGGAGAGATTTTTGGAATAAAACCAGGTCTTCTAGAATTTCCAATTCTTTTCCAGAGTCCCCTAAAGTAAATTAGTCATCCATATATTATGCATGTTTTTCTGTTCTCAATTCACAGTGCATATCTAAATAGTTGCCTCAATGAGGAAAAAGAGCATAGCTCATCCTTCGTGCGACCATTAGTTTTTTTTCCAACGGAGATGCTTGAACATTAGTGAGCCTTCCAGATTACTCTCATGGTCAACTTGCTTAGTAAACCACTAGCCAAGATCCTTATATGAAGCCAGCCTAGACAATTTTCTGTTTGCTCACGCAAGCATAAACTACCATGCGCAGTGGTGGCAATGGTGGCCGTGCTATTGTAACATGTAAAATAGTGGTCGCTCCTTGAAGGGCCTGTGGCCATAGCAGGTAATTGGAACCTTTCCTGGCAGTGGTATTTCTCATCCTAGGGAGTGTCTGTTCTGGGATGATTCATAGTATGTGCGCTCCACCCAAATTTTCTATCCAGGTGTTAAAAGGCCAACACCCTGGAAGTCAAGAGGACAGAAGCTGCCAGGACATGAGTCTGTGTTGAACCTGTGGAGGGGGGATGCCCCAGGTGCCAGGGCTTCTGTTGATGACTAAGGTGGGTGGAGGCAGTGAATGGAATCTTTTCCCAGGTCTATGGCCCACGGCTCCCAACACTGAGATGGTGATGAGTCAGCTAACCAGTACAGGAGTGTCAGTCTATGCTTAGGAAGAAGCTCTGAGAAACACTGGGGAGACAGAGAAGCAGGCAAGCTTGAGGCTGTTCTTGTGTGAAGGCGTCTTATTAGGAATTCCGACTGTCCTCATAGGAAATTCTTGCTGGAGGAGAGAGAGCTAGGCAGGAAGAGCATCCGAAGGCCCCGGAAGAACAACTCAAGGGATCCGCTTGCATTTTGACAGAGAAGAGAAAAGATCCAGTCTAGACACAGTTTGGTTACTTTAAAATGGCAGAACATTGCAGTTAGATACAACAGCCAACCACGATGAACAGGGAATAAGGGGTTAATAGCAAAAACTGCGAGAATATCCTCTCCAATGTTTAGATGATCCCCAAACATGATTCCAAAATGACAGAGGCCCAGTGTAAAAGAAATCCCTCAGAGTAATGTTATTCTTTGGGAAGTCTCGCTCAAACAGTCTTAAGCCTATGCAGTTACCAATCATGAGCCAGAAGATGAGACAGGCAGCGAGTGGATTGACATAGATTGATAGAAGTGGTGTGCGTGGCATTCTAGTGTAGCCCAACCATCAGTTATATATTGCAGAGATATAACTACTTCATATTCTCATAGTTTATAAGATGCTTGCTGTGGTGTAGATATGGTTTTCATAATCTCCAATGCGATCTATTCTTGGTTCTTCATGTGCAGGTATTGAGAAGTGACGCCCAATGGGAAGTCTGTGGGCGATTCAGAAAGGATTGCTACAGTGGTACACTCTACTACAGTGGTTCTCAACCGGTGGGTTAGGACCACTTTGGCAAACCTATATCTCTAAATATATTTACATTATGATTCATAACAGTAGCACAATTGCAGTTATGAAGTAGCAATAAAAATAACTTTATGTTTGGGGGGTCACCACATGAGGAACTGCATTGAAGGGTCACAACATCAGGAAGGTTGAGAATCACTGCTCTTATGGAATTCCTCAGTTCTCTTGAAAATGAGTTGTTATAAAACATGAGCCCCAGTCCCGTATATTTTTTTTTTTTGGTCTTCAAGTCTGGCAATTTGTTCACTTCTGCTGGAAAGTGCTTCTGCCATTGTGCATTGTGATGGGCTCAAGGGGATCCTTGCTGGAGCCAAGCTGCTGTCAGGGCTATTCCTTGGACCTAGAGTTGGGAAGCAAGTGAGCTTCTTTTCTTTATGTGTGACTAGTTTTTGTCATCTTGAAATGGAGTCAGCTGGGAAGAGGGAACCTCAACTGAGAAATTGCCTACATCCAATTGGTCTATGGCCATATCTGAGGGATATTTTCTAGATTAATGATTGAGAAGGGTTGAACATAGTTTGGATACTATCTCTAGGAAGGTGGGCCTGGGATATATCAGAAAGATAGCTGAGGAAGTCACAGGAAAAGATAGCTGGTAAGAAGAATTACTCCACGGTCTGTGCTTCAATTTCTGTCTATCGGTTCCTACCTCGCATTTCTACCATGATGGACTGGGAACTCTAAGTCAAATAAACCTGTTCCTTCACCCACATTGCATGTTTGTTTGTTGGTTTGTTTTTCTACAGAAACAGAAAGCAAACCTGACTCTGGTATATTTTCCCTAGCAATGAAAAATTGACAAATACAACCCTGCAGAGCAAGCTAGCCTCATTTAATAAATCAGAAAATGTTATAACATCTGTAACATATAAATATAACATAGAGATAAACCCTTTCGGCTATGCATCAGAAATATTTATAGTTGTGTTTATTAAAATTTTATTGTGGGGATTAAGAATAGATCCTCTGACTGACAAATGACTAAATTAGATATAACTTATATTAGGTAATAGCAATTAGAATAAATAACTTAGGCTATAAGAATTGACAGTTATAAGTTGGGCAATGGTGGTGCATGCCTTTAATCCCAGTGCTTGGGAGTTCGAGGTCAGTCCGGTCTATAGGAGCTAATTCCAGGACAGCCAAGGCCACACAGAGAAATCATGTCTGAATAAACCGCACATTCACATGCAAAAGAATTGACAACTATAAATAATAAGCAAAATGTAAGTTTAAAAGGAGGGTAGTATAATAGCATTTAAATATTTATAAAAACAGAATAATAGCATAACTTATTCATTGATAATACATATTTATAAAATTATTAAAATGCAAGCTGTATTCATCATATCCATGAGAATAATTGATTCTGAATAGGCAGTGGGCATTTGAAATATTATCATAGCAATACACAATATAATTTTAAATCTGAAGCTTATTTTAAATAATATAATCACTTATAAACACATTTTTAAAAAATAAATGATTGTATATATCCTCTTTGTACTTTATTGATCCTAAATCTAACCTTGCAAAATTCAATGAGCATATAATAACAAGAAACCAAAAATAGCAAAAAGAGGAAAGAACAAGGCATGATATTCTTCACAGTATTTTCGGAGTTGGGTGATTTTCATTTGCCAAGATACTGTGCAGGTCATTAATAACAATAAAAGGCCAACAACAGGTAGTTAATGTTCAAGGCATTCACAACACCTGAAGGACAGATGCACACAGACCCACAGTTACATGGATAAACATAAGTACTTGTAGGAAGACCTATAAATATGATATCAAGTTTTTAATTAGTAAAATAAACCTGCAAAACCTATAAATTAAATAGAATATATTAGTTGAGAAACTTGGAAATAATTATTTGCTGTCAGGCAAATGGTGTTCAGAAAGAAACACCATAAATAAAGGATAGAATTATAAAAGAAGTATCCATCTTTAATAACAATGCTCAGTATTACAGATGGGATTATAGCCATAATAGAAGTGAGTGGCAGAAAATGGAAACGGAAATTGTTGGTAAAGGGACTAGAAAGTCATATTAAGAACTTTGAAGTATAAGGGTAAGTTTCAATAATGCTGTTATTGGAAATATGGAGGGGGAAGGTTAATGTGCCTGCTGCTCCATCATGAGGACCGACACCCACTTCTGGCCTCCGCAGGCACAAATACACACGTGTGCACATACAAACACAAACACACAAACAGACACACAGGCAAAATAAAAGCAAATCTTTTAAAAGAAAATTACATTAATTAAACGAAAGGAAACATGGAGGGTAAATTGAAGAGCTCTTCATCTGGAAGAAGGAATCCAGGGAAGTAGCCCCTACCTTCCTTCCACATACAAATCGCTCCACAGTGAGGGATACTGGCAGGATTGTTCCCATGCCACTTTCTAAAAACTTAGCATCAATGTTTCAGAAACAGACTGATGACCAGAAGTGAAAAGTGGCTAGTTGGTACTGAGAGCAATCTTCAAAAGAAACTAGTGTTCATGGCAAAAGAACCAGAGAGAGAGCACAGCATCAGTGAATTGAAAGGTCTCTTAGTTTGTTTAAATATGGGAACTTAATTATTTTAAGGGGACCATTTTATATAAAACAAATGAATAGTATCATTATTAGTTGAACATTAAGGAATTATGCTAATCCCCTTAAGACTTTTATAAATAGAAATGATATAGTAATACCAGGTACAAGAGTGGAAAAAGAAACCCTTGCGGAGAGAAGGGAAGAGACAGAGGGAAGGGGGAGGGGAAGAGGAAAGGGAAAGAGGTAGAGATTTTTGTCAAATGGTATCACTCACTCACTTTCCTCAGTAGAGCTAATGTGTAGGTAAACCGTGTGTGTGTGTGTGAGAGAGAGAGAGTTTGTGTGCATGTGTATGTGTGCGTGCATGTGTGTGTTTGTGTGTTATGGAAGTTTTTCTGTTCTAACCCATGTCTGAATTTGAACTATTAGAGCAGAAAGGAAGAGACAAGGACAAATAGCTAGTTCACCCACACCCATTCCTACCATGAAGCATTGATGAAAAAGGTCAGCATTTGTTATATGTGTATGTTTAAAGAATAAAGAACACAATTTTTAAAATGTAGGAAATACGCTTTTCTAGAACCTTATATAGATAAAATGCATATATAGATAAAATGTATGTGGTTACGAACTGAATTGTGCTACTCCAATGTGATATTTCTGTGCTGTAGTTTTAATCTCTAACCTTTCAAAATAAGACTATGTTTGGAGAATAGTCATGATATCTAATAGTTACAAAGTGAAGGTAATCCGTCCGGGGTCTCTAACCCAATGCTGTGACACAGGAAGAGTTACCCACCATATCACGGGGTTGACCATGGCAGGACTCAACCAGGAGCCACCCTGGGACTCTAGCCGTCAGCTGTGACATAGCAACAGCAATAGCTCTGTGCCATGCCATGAGGCTGGTGGGGCAGGTCTCAACCAAGTACCACCTGTCGCCTATGGCACCAGGTAGTAAGACACCATTGTGGTAAACTGGTACAACGTGGGAAGGGGGAAGAGAGAGAGAGAGAGAGGGAACAGTTCATGGGCTGGGGAGAGAGGCAGATCTGAAGAGGAGACGGTGGTGAGGAACAGGCTAATGTGAATGGCCTGCTAGTCTCCTCAGTCCAGGGTCATTTCTGAACCTGGGCTACTGCCAAGGGTCAATCTTGGTGCAAGGCCTGAAGCAACTGAGTGGGTATGAGGTGATGTCTATGGCTCCTATCAACACTGAAGGCTCTGCAGAGCCCTGTGGTTTGGGCTGCCACCTGGAACCAGGTTGGTATCCAAGGGTCATGCCAATCTGAGTGGCCTGTACTATCACCTGGAGCCATTGTGACATCCCGGTCCCAGCTGCTGCCACAGACAGTGTCTGGGTATGTGGTCCTATCACAGCTGGAGTCTGTGTTTATCACTAGTGACCTGCAGAGAAGGCCATGCTGAACTGAATGGCTGACACTGTCACCTGGGGCCATGGTGACATCCTGGTACTGGTTGCTGCCAAGGACAATATCTGGGTCCATGGTCCTGCCACCGCCAGTGTCTTTGTTGATGCCCATGGCACATATTGCCTCTAGAGGCCACAAGGATGCCCAGGGTCTAGGTCACAACATGTGATCATGTGGCTGTCCAGGGGCCATGCTGACCTGAGTGGCCTGCACTGTCACCTAGTGCCATGGTGTCCTCTGAGCCAAGGATCCTGCTGAGGGACATATCTGCGTCTGTGGCTTTACAGCAGTCAGGGTCTGAGTTGACATCTGTGACTTCCATTACCTGCAAGGACCGTGTAGATGTCCGGAATCTGGTTAGGCACCTGAGACCATGTTGGTGTCCAAAGGCAATGCTGCTACCAGGGCCATACTGATCTGGGTGGCCTGTGCTGCTACTGGAGTCATGGTGATGCCTGGGTCCCAGTTGCTCCCCAGGGCCATGTCTAGGTCCATGGTTCTGCTGCAGCTAGGGTCTGAGATGATGATGTTCATGGCCTGAGTTACCACTGTGTTACCATGGGGATCTTAGGAACCAAATGTGTTGAAATCTGAGGGCCCTGTTGCATTGGCCCTGCCCCTCCCTGACCTTGGGATAGCTGGTCCTGCCCTTCCCTGGATATTGCAGCAGGAGAGCTGGCCCCACAGTCAGGGAAGATGGTCCCCTAGCCCCTCACCACAGGTGTGTGCCTCAGCTGGGCAGCACACTAGAGCTGACACTGTTTTGGGGGGACACAGGTGAGCCGGCACTGAGGGCATGAGTACAGACCAGCTGATCCCATCTCCCAGTCTGCCGTGTGGTAGCATGTGTGAGGAAAGGATGGCCTCCCTCTCCCACCCCTTGCTACCTTCAAGGGTGAGAGAGCAGGCCCCATGGTCATGAGGACAGTAGACCATGCATCCTTCCAGCGCAGTACAATAGAGCAAATATGAAAAAGGTCATCATCATTATTCACAAATTGGGCCGTTCAGGGTTTAGTCTTGAGTCTCAACACTTCAAGAGATTTTTTTTCGAGACAGGGTTTCTCTGTGTAGCTTTGGAGCTTGTCCTGGAACTCACTCTGTAG